>JABSTQ010010124.1:0-213124 GCA_013358835.2 Ixodes persulcatus
GCCGCGCGCGCGGCTTCGCCGATTCTAGCACAAATAACGCCATCTCGTGGTGCAATGGCGAACCGTGGGTTTTGGTACCTTTTGTGTCGCCGACGTGTTTTCGTACTTTTTGTATTGGCGACGTGTTTCAAAGTTTTCGTGTCGTCGACGTGTTTTCGCCCAAGGACTTAGAAGGTCCACTGAACGATGAGACTTATAAGGCTTTCGCCTTAATTACTATACACTCCAACTTTCAAGTATTTGCGATGCACATGGACAAAAGTTACTTTTTCATTTATGTATTGTTGAAACATAGTGACGATAGCGTCACGCTATCGTCTGCTATGTTTGGGAGAAAAAATGGAAATAGAGGTGAAAACTAAAAAAAAAAACGTTCCACCGAAATTGAAAAAAAAAAATGTTTTCAAGTCCTGGAAAAAAGAATTAGGCTTCCGTGTGGTGCCTACTACATGCGTAAATGTAAAAAAAAGAACGTTCGAAAGGCCGTTGCGGTGTTTGAAAAGGAAGAAAGGGTGGCGCTATGCCTAACCCTAGTTACGTTCGAGATGGAATGTTGAGTGTCGCTATGCGTCGACAGTATTGCATGCGCCACCTTTTATGTGGATAAGGTGTGGTGGACGCCAATATTTAAAAGGGACCTCACACTTCGAACGCTACAATATTGCCTTATCACACGAAGAGAAGACTATACATGCCGGTGCAGCCACCACTCATCTCCGGCACGGAGTCTGATCGAAAACTCACGGGGGCGAATATGAAAACAATTCTAAAAAGACCTCGTCGCCAAAATACAGTAATTATGGAGGACTACTATGATTGCGTGCAAATGGACAGGAAAAGCAACGGCAAAAACAGCGCCTCGGAAGGCCTGTAAAAATAATGAAATGCTTACATAGGGTGGCCCCTGGGGCGCGAGATGCCGGTGGCCCGGTACCCAAGTGAGCACACCGAGGGAAGGAATGGACGTCAAGAAATATCGGAGTTTCGATCAAGACTGTTCTTCTTTCGTATCCAGCATACAGACATTCAGATCCACGGGAATCAGCACTTCTGTTCACACGGGCGGATGCCACTGCCGGACAAGTGACGCCATCTCGTCGCAGCAACATACTATCATGATGATGATGATGATGCTTGTGGCTATCCCTTTTGAAACGGGTGGCCACGTAAGCACACCATGATGATGATGATGATGATGCTTCTGGCTATCCCCTTTGAAACGGGTGGCCCCGTATGTCCTGTCCAAGCCATGTGGCTTTTACTTTCCACGTTTTTCTCTACTTTCCACCGATTTTCTAGTCGTCGCTTTGTGATGTGGACCATCCATCTATAGGTGGTGTTCCCGTGATCTGTCTATGGATGGACGTCCAGTGCCTGCGGTAGTAAGGGTAACACTGGGGCCGATGCCGCTGGTGAACCGAGTGCCGCCTGTGCGACTGCCGCTGTCTGTCTGGCCCGGCTTGTGTTGTTTTGGCTAGGCCCCTGGTTGTCCACGTGCCGTGTCTCATCCCATTTTCGCGTCAGGCCGGTGCAGTACAGGACTAGGTGCGAGATGGTGTCGTCCTCCTGACCGCAGGCCCCGCAATCCACTGAGTCTATTGCCGGATCGAACTGCTGCCGATATTGTCGTGTGCGCAGCGCTCCTGCTCGCGCCCCAAACAGGAAACGGCTGCGTAGACTGTTATCATAGTAGGCCTCCGGTCTTGAACAGCGTACCAGAACGATACGAGCATTTGGGATTCCCCACCTATCGCAGCGCACGGATGCACTGCACGCCATAAGGCGCAGGCGCCGGTGGCGCCATTTGCATACACCGATTCGATGCGCCTCACGGGAGCCGCGCCGGACTCAACACTAGCCCCTATTTCTCGTACACTGTAGTACAACCACTCGCCTGGACACTTTAATGTGCATCCCACACTAGCAATACACAGCACGCCGGTATGATACTCATACAAATTCTTGGAGGTGCCACTTTACCACCAAACATCAAGTGTGCCTTAAACCACGTGTTACACACGAGACCCAAGTTGGTCGGAGACCAGTTTATTCCAGCGGCCTGGCCGCTACACAAGACTGAACAACAAGGCACGCCCGCCAGGGTTGTTATATCATATCAGCACAGTGTTATCACACTAGCATTGGCCCCCTACTGGGCTAAGGATACAACACTTCTCTTCCCTTATTTCGCGACCACGAAACATGTTACACAGGATCACAGATAATCAGGTGTAGCCATATCTGTCAGGTTTTCGTTTGGTTCTAGTGGATCGCCGAGGTACCTCTGGTCCTACTTGCTGCGGAAGCGAAGTCGGTTCCTCTACTGTCCCTTCTCTCGGTTGATCCTGACTTAGTCCTTCTTGATTTGTCTCCTCCTCATGCAGCGACGTTTCAGACCAGGGGCCCCTTGGTGCATTCACTTTACATCGGAGGTGATCCGCGTGACAAAACCGAACAACACCACCTACGAGCACCAAGAATGTAACGGTTGACACCACTTTCACAACTTTTCCCGGCCACCAATTCACCTTTTCGTTTCTCACGGTTTTCACATACACCTCTTGACCCCTGGAAAACTCGCGACTTTTTCCCCTTTTTTCATCCACCCTGAGCTTATTTCTTTCCACTTTATCTTTCCACGCTGTCACCGCGCATGGTTTAAGCATGGACAGTCTTGTCCGAATCTTCCGACCGAGGAATAATTCACTCGGCGCTTTTTCCGTGAATGAGTGGGGTGTAGTTCGATAGGCAAACAAAAAGTTGTCAATCCGGTGCTGCAACGGGCGCTTGCGCCCCAACTTTTGATCTTCAAGTTGGGCTTTCAGGAGTCCCCTTTTGGTAGTCTGTACCGATCTTTCCACGGCACCATTAGATTGTGGATGATATGGTGGCGTAAACATTTGCCTCACCCCATTCTCACTCAAAAATCGCTCAAACTCGTGTGACCGAAACTGCGGCCCATTATCTGTTACGACCACCCTTGGTAGGCCATATGCGGCAAATACGCTTCTTACGGTTTCCACCGTGGCTGTGGCCGTAGTGGTGTTCATAAGTTTCACCTCTAGCCACTTGGAAAAGGTATCTACTATCAACAACAAAGCCTTTCCTTCACATTCCGCAAAGTCCAAGTGGACTCTCTCCCAGGGATTGCCCGTTATTGCCCACGGCTGGAGTGGTACCGGCTGAGCTGCACATCGCACGCTTTGGCACACCTCACAACTTCTGACTATTTTCTCTAAATCCATGTCAAGTTGCGGCCACCAAATCCAACTACGAGCCAGCATCTTAATTTTACTAATACCTGGATGCCCCTCGTGGAGTAGGGAAAGCACGCTGGGCCTTAGGGACTGTGGAATGACGACTCGAGTGTTCCACAACACACAGCCTTGCTCGATAGAAAGCTCGTGACGACGACTGAAGTACGGCCGGAAATTCTCCTCCGTTTCGTTTGGCCAGCCGCGCCACGTCATGTCCACAACTGCTCTTAGTACTTCATCCTTTTCTGTTTCCTGAGCCACCTCCCGTGCTGTGAAGGGAATTTCGGTTAACGGTGAAAAGAAATCAATTTCCTGCTCCTCCCCGGCAGTCTCTTCCAACGGCAGTCGCGATAAGCCATCTGCATGCCCCACACTCTGGCCTCTCTTATACCGGATTGTATATTGATAGGCAGCCAACAAATTTTTCCAGCGCTGTACCCTGGCTACTGCCACTTGACTAGAATGCCTTTTGGGGTCAAACAACTGCGTCAAAGGCTGGTGATCAGTCACTATCTCAAACTGCCGCCCGAATAAATACTTGTGATACTTTTTAACGCCGAAAACTATGGCCAGTGCTTCGCGCTCTACTTGCGCGTAGTTTCGCTCTGCGGCGGTAAGTGTGCGTGACGCGAACGCTATTGGCCGCTCGTCTTGGTTTTCGTTGTGTGCGAGCACCGCACCAAGACCGTATGCGGACGCATCGCACGTGAGGCGCAGTGGCTTACTACTATCATACAGCGCTAGCACTGACTCATCACTGATAAGCCGTTTGCATTGAAGAAAGCTGTTTTCGCATTCTTCCACCCATTCCCACTTTGCTTCTTTGCGTAGTAGCCTGTACAGTGGTTCGAGGATTGTCGCTGTACCCGACAAGAATTTGGCGTAAAAATTTACCAATCCCAAAAAAGCTTTCAGCTCTGTGACGGACGTGGGTTTGGGCGCTTTCAGAATAGCCTCGACTTTCTCCTTAGTTGGATGAATGCCTGCTTCATCTATTTCGTGACCCAGATACCTCACGCGGCTTTGAAGGAACTGGCACTTGGCAATATTTACTCGAATACCATGCTGACGGAGCCTTTTGAGCACCTGTTCCGTGCGTCTAAGACACTCCCCCTCCGTCCTTCCGGCAATCAGCACGTCATCAAGATAGCACACTGTGCCTTCCAGCTCTTTCAATACGCGGTCCATTACAGACTGAAAAATTGCTGGCGCACTGGCAACCCCAAACGGCAGACGTGTGAAACGAAAGAGACCCAGGTGGGTGTTGATTGTCATTAGTTCTTGTGATTTTGCTTCCATTTCAAGCTGCAAATACGCTTTAGATAAATCGAGCACCGTGAAGGTTGTGCCTCCCGCCAGAGACGCGAACACATCTTCCGGCAATGGCAGCGGATAATGTGCCACCGTAATGCAGGGATTCAAGGTCACATGATAGTCTCCACATAACCTCACTGCGCTGCCGTCGCTCTTTGGCACCACCACAAGAGGAGTTGCCCATTCGCTCTCTTGTACAGGATACAGTACCCCCTTCGCTTCGAGATCTCGCAACTCCTTCTCTACTTTGTCTTTCAGAGCGTACGGTACCACTCGGGCCTTGCAGAACACCGGTCGCGCTTCCGCTTTCAGGGCAATGGACCCACGGAAGCCTTTGATTGTGCCAAAGGGCCCATGAAACACGTCATGGAACTTGTCTAGAAGCAACTCCTGCTTAGAACTTACTGAGTTCACTCTCAGCACCTGCGACCAGTTTAAGCGAAGGTGTTTCAGCCAGTCCCGCCCCAGCAAAGTGGGTACCGTGCGCTCCTTGTCCGTAGCCGCTACCACTATTGGCAAATTAAAGCAAACCCCTTCGTGTTTCACGGTGACCGTTACCCTGCCCTTCACTGGTACGGTTGTGCCATTATACGTTCGCAAACAAAAATTCACTGGTTCATACTTCATTTCACTGAAATAGCCTAGCAGCTCCTTTTCCGGAATAATAGACACGGCAGAACCTGTGTCTATTTCCATCGGAATCAATTTTCCATTCACTTCGATCTGAACAACGTACGGTGGACAATTTGGTTTTTCAAGTACGTACAAGTCAACACTAGACACTTCTTGTTCCTCTGTGAAATGGCTTCGTTTAGTCCTACACATCGACGCTAAGTGTCCCAACTTCGAACAGTTAAAGCACCTTGCCTTAATGTGCCGGCAGTCCTGAGGTTGATGCTGTCGACCACACCTGAAGCACGACGGCTGTCGGTCCTTGGCCGGTGTTGGTTGCCCTGGCCCCGCTGTCCCCCGTCGAAGCTGGTCGCTGCGTTGCCAGTTGGCGTCCACGTCCGGCTGCCGTAAATGGGTTGGCGCCGGAACCATCTCCCTGGCGTGTCCTTCTGCCGCCTCCATCGATGTGGCGATGACACAAGCTTTTTCCCATGTTAGGGCATTGCCGTCTTCTACGGCTAGCAGCTTGCACCGGATCCCCTCGCTGCGCACCCCCACGACGAGCTGGTCACGCAGTGCTTCGCTCAAAAATGCACCAAACGAGCAGTTCATTGCTAACCGTTTCAATTGCACTATGAACTCGTCGATAGGTTCTTGGCTTCCTTGGGTACGTTTGTGAAAGCTGTACCGCTCCGTCACAATAGAACGCTTTGGCTTGTAATGCTTAAGAAGCACCTCTTTTATCTGCTGATAAGTTTTCTTCTCTGGCGTCTCCGGGAAGACCAGGTTCCGTAGGGTCATGTAGGCTTCGTCACCCAGAACTGTGATTACTACATCTGTTTTGCGCTGTTCGTCGAAATTATTGACTCTTGCAAACGCTTCAAACCGCTCGAGGTAGATTTCCAGGTTACCTGTGGCGGGGCAGAATTCAGTCAACCGACCGATGAGCGGGTGGGTGACGCTGGCCGATGCTCCCGTGTTGCTGTCCATGGTGCCTTACACTCCGGCTCGTCTCGTTTACGCCCGGTAGTTCCGTAACATCCTCGTCGCCATTGTTACACACGAGACCCAAGTTGGTCGGAGACCAGTTTATTCCAGCGGCCTGGCCGCTACACAAGACTGAACAACAAGGCACGCCCACCAGGGTTGTTATATCATATCAGCACAGTGTTATCACACTAGCATTGGCCCCCTACTGGGCTAAGGATACAACACCACGGACCAAAGTTTAGCAAGGAACCGAGATTGTGCCCCGTCACAAAGCTGTTCTTGGTGAGATGGATGGGCGGCTTGGCTGTGCCTGAGCACCAAGAACGATGCGTAGCCGACGACGTGGACGTTCTCCAACGCACAGCTGGCCAATCAACGAGAAGCTTCAAGACCAGCAACATCGTCACCTACTTTTCGGAACACAACCTCAAGCTGGTAACTGCAGACAAGGAAGGAGGATTCGTCGTTGCTCCGTCCGCCCTGTACGGTGTGAAGGCAAGCCAGGCCATCGACAAGAATTTCAAGCGAGTCTCTCCAGGACCCTTGTCAAAGGTGAAATATCAGGCCCAGGACTTATGCAGCAAATTGGAACTATCGGGGTTGCTAAAGAGCGTCAAGTCTAGCAAGAAATTGAACCTCGACGTATTCTTTACTGCTAAAACGCATAAACTTGAAGTTCCCTTTAGGGCCATTGTTACAGAAAGAGGCGCTTGGCAGTTTCACATGGGTAATTTCCTGCGCAAACATTTGTGCGTGCTTGAGCTGCATGACCCGTTCATAGTGCGAAATTCAGAATGCGTCATTGAATTTTTGAGGCAGGGGGGCCAGTGTATGCGCAGTGGGTTTTCCATCGACGTCGAGGATTTATTTTACTCGATTCCTCACGAACCCCAATTTTCGGCGGTGAGACAATGCCTAGACCTGAACGGAGTTGTCGCTTTCCAGAATTCTTCGGGCATCATTGTTGATAGCTTTCTTGAGCTCCTGGTTTTTTACTTAAAACATACGTTTGTGTCATTCGAAGGGAGTCTTTATGTGCAAAGAAAAGGCATTTGCATCGGGTCTAGTGTTGCACCTGTCTTGTGTGACATTTTTCTAGGCAGCTGTGGAAAAAACATTGCTTTGAAAATTTCGAACGATGACAATGTGAAGATCTTTAGATACGTCGACGTTTTCCTCGTCCTCAGCCGCTCGGCGGGGACCCCTTGCAGTGAAGTCTCTTAGTTGCTAGACGTGTTTAAATTGTGTTGCTCCGGGTTAACATTCACGCATGAATTACCAAAAGAAAGCAAACTGCAATTCTTGGACCTCGCGCTATCGTTTTTGGCGGACCATGTTTGCTGGAAGTATGCGCCTAGATCAAAGAAGGGCATCCTTCCTTTTGATTCCGCCCACTCGAAGGTTGTGAAAAGGGGCATAGCCAGTTCGTGCCTGGGGGCTTCCCTCAGAAAGTTATGTTTGCACAGTGCGCAAGGCAGCTTCGATTGTCAGATAGAACGCCTGCAGAGGGCTGGTTTTCCGCTGAGGTCTTTGGTTGAAGTAGCAGAAAGCTTAATAAAAAAATTTAAGGTAATCAGAAATCAAACAGCGATAGACCGACTTCGAGGCCTGTTGTAATTCCATATATACACAATGTCACGCACAATCTAAAAAAGATAGCCCAGCGCTACAATGTACCGGTGGTGTTTTCAGCGCCAAATAAGATGGCGCGACTTTGTCGCCAGATAAATTCCTCACAGCCGTCTTCAGATCCGTGCACTACCAAACACCGAAATAAGTACGTTGAATGCGCCACTGGCGTCGTCTATGAAATCCCCAAGAAGTGTGGGATGACATACGTGGGCCAGACGGGCAGGTGCGTCAATGATCGCACCCGCGAGCACGCTGCCTCTACAAGAACGACGCCTTCGGGGCACCTTGCAATTCATTGCAATAGATGCTCGTGCACCCCGGCCTTCAATGACACGAAGATTTTGGCAAGGTACAAAGATAAAGTGTCGCGGAAATTACACGAGGCGTTTGAAATTAGGACCAGGGAGAAGATGTGTATAAGTGACACATCCCTATCCTTATCTACGAATGAGTCTGAATTTCTGAAACGCGGGCTGAGCAGATAGGGTAAAGAGGGTTTTTGTGGCTATATAACGTGTGAATTTTCAATAAACTTCAGTTGAGAGTGCGCCTTGTCCTGTTTCCCTTCGTCTGTGTCCCTGTATTTTTTTCGGCGCTTTTTTGCTTGCGATGAACCAACTGGCCTAAATCTCCACTTTACTGCAAATTAAAACGGGCCGGAGTGGGGAGTGAATGAAGGATTACTAGTTCTGAAACTTCAGCTTTCGCTGCACGTGCTTAGAGCTGCTGTGCGCCAGCCCACTCGGCCAAAGACCACTCTATCTCTTTCAAAACCAAGGAGTACAAAATATAATGAGAAGATGGCTCGATGAGTGAGAGATAATCATTTCCAGAGTGTACTAGAAAGGACGAGTGGGGCCACCGGAGTGCTATTTCTGCACCTCCGCATGTGTAAAAAAAAAAAAGAAAAAGAAACGGCTAATCCAAGCCACTTCGCTCGTAGCGGCCTCTCTGGCGCTTCGAGCGAAATGGTTCGGATTAGCCGCTTTTTTTGAAAAACGCTTTTCGTTCCAACGCCAAGTTCGACGGGCACACTGGTCAAGGTCATAGAAACAATGGAACGCCGGACTATATTTTTCATACAACATCGAAACATTGGAACATTTCTTTATTTCCCTCAACGATAGGGGAAAACTAAAAGCAAAAGCTGCCATTTGCAGCTTGACCGGCCCTTTGGTACCCTTACAAGGCTAAGAATACTAACACAAACAAAAAAGAAAACAATAGAAGGTATGTTTTAAGTATTATACAATGCAAGAGATATCATTTCTGCTCACTGACATAACGTCGATTCTTAATGATGCGATATGATTTAGTAGCTCGGGAAGTGCATGTTTAATTCTTTGACGTCCAAAGTTAGTTCGTGATTGTGGTATATGCCATGGATGTATCTGACGTGTTTGACGAATGGAATCGTGCAAATGAAGGTCCGCAATAGCGAGAAAAGTATCATATTTACCTTTCATGGCAGAATGGAATGTTAATATTAATCGTTGGGAATAAATTTTTGAAGCGTCAAGTATGGAGTACTTCTCAAACAGAGGCAAGGATGGAGAGGTTGAAGAGACATTAGCTATTGCTCGTAGAGCTTTGTTTTGCAATATTTGAAGTAAATTTAAGTTCGTTGTGCCGGTAGACCCCCACACTAGGGGTGCGTAGCATAAGATGGGATAGAATAGTGATTTAAAAAGTTGAATTTTGACACTTGTAGGTAAAATGTTTCTATATTTATTTAACACACCCACTATTCTAGAAAGTTTAGTGCGAACGTGTCTAATATGGTCGTTTCAAGACATGTTATAAGAAAAAAATACACTAGAGTTTTTACATTTTCATCATATTGAATAATATCAGTGCCATATTTCAGAAGAGAGGATGAGGTTGTTTGAGTTCTGGAATGTAGTTGGAATATTATAGCCTTGCTCTTGCTAGCATTTATATGAAGGGAATTTTTTATACACCAGGTTTTTAATTTTGAAAGGACATTATTTGTTTTCTAATAAGATGTTCACTATTTGAATCAGTAATGATCATACTTGTATCATCTGCATAAATAATAAAATCTACATCAGAGTCAATAGCAACTCTATCGTTTATATAAAAAAAGAAATAAAAGGGGACCTAGAATGCTTCCTTGGGGAAAACCGCAATTAATGTTAAGGAAAGATGACCTATGCTCGTTTGGGGAAACATATTGGCGACGGCTCTCAAAATATGACATTAACAATGAAAAGGAAACACCCCGAAAGCCATACGAAAATAGCTTATTTAAAAGTATACCATGGTTGATGCAATCAAACGCTTTACTAAAGTCAAGGAAAACGCCAATCGTTGTTAACTTTTTTTCTAAATTATCTAAAATAATTTCTTTTTGGTGCAAAAGTGCAGACTCGGTAGACCTAAATTTTCTAAATCCAAACTGAGATTATATTAATACATTATGATGATCTGAGAAATTTGTAATCCTTGAGTGCATAAGCTTTTCTAAGGCTTTTGAAAAAAATAGGAAGAATGAATATTGGACGATAGTTCCCCATACTATTTCTATCTCCTGCCTTAAACATTACTGTTACTTTTGCTATTTTCATGCCTGTGGGAAACACTCCCGACGAAAGAGCAAGATTATAAATATGTGTTAAACAAAGCACAATGAGGTCGACAACAAATTTTACGGGTTTAATGTTTATACTATCAGCATCGCAACTGTGATTGTTGCGTAAATTATTTATCGTCAAAAAAACTTGTAGAATAAAAACATATAGTATCACAAACTCTAGGTATATTTTGTGCTGCATCACTGCAGTATGTACTAGACCCAACGTTCACAAAATAACGATTAAAAGCATCAGATAGTGCAGAACCGCACTTTTCCATCCCATCAATAACTAATTTTTCTATTCTATTATTTTTAGTATTTTTGCCCAAGAGAGCATTAAGTCTTTTCCAAAGCAAGTCAGGATGCTTCATACATTCGCACGCCTCAAATCTGCGTTCAGGTGGTTTCTCAGTAACTTAAATTCTGCTAGTTTGACCAAGTCTCGCGATTTTAAAAATGCTTTATATAAGCGATCTTTGGCACACATTCTTTTTTAAGTGATCTTTAGTAACCCAGGGTTTGCGGGCACGTCTATGGGTTCTAACCAATCTTAATGGAAATGAAGACGTATAAATACTTTTAAAAACCTCAATCAATTTTTCGTAAGCTTTATTTATATGCGGCTGAATAGCTGAGTCGTCAAAGAGCAGGGCCCGACGGCGATGAAACTGTAATATATGAAGGTACGAAGAATAAGCGATGGGCCGATGTGGTGCCGCGCTGCTGCCAAGTGTCAGGCGTCGTCGTCACGACGTCGTCGTCGTCACGACGTCAGGCGTCACGTACATGAAGTCACCGCGACCTGACTTGCCGTCACAACGCCTTGCGACATCATCACGACGGATTGACGTCAACGTCGTCGTCGACGTTGACAACGTACGTTATACGACATCAAGACAGCGTTCGAACGTCATATTGCGTTGGCAACGACGACGACAACGTCACGGAACGTCAAGATGACGGCGTCCTTGTCAATGCAACGCCATAAGGACGCTTGGTGTCAGTTCGTTGGTCAGAAACCCGAAGGCACGAAGACGTCCCGACAACTTCACGATGTCGACGTCCTCGTCGACGACGTTACACGACGTCAAGTCTTCGTCGGGACTGCGCTTCGACGTTGATGCTGGTGAAGGCGACGACGTTACACGCCGTCAAGGCTTCGTCGTGACGTTGACGTTAACGATGACGTCAAGATGACATTAACGTGACGTCACAGCGATATTTAACGTTGCGTGGGGCGTCAACGTCAACGTCGGCATCGACGACCACGTCCACATCGTCCTCGACGCGGCGCGCCGTCATGTCCGCGTTACAACGGCGACTTGATGTCGAGCAACGGCGTCGTCCGCAACGCGACGCTATGTCACGACCGCGTCACAACGGCGACCTGATGTCGCGTAACAACGTGGTCCTCAACTTTTTGGACAAGAGCCGAAAGCGCGTTTTTCCCAGATCTTTTGTTCTTTCGGACGGCGATGCGCCCTGTTTCTGAAAACTAGGTCGCTTCTCTCCCAATCTGTAAGTCCCTCGAGACGCCGTCGTGCCCAAACCATCGGAGGCGAGGGTCAGACCGCAGCGCCCAGCCGGTCGCGCCGCAGGTGAGCAATTATATGTTTTACGCATTCTCGTGCATGCCATTCGCAGGCCGTTTGATTTGTTTTTCAAGCCAATGGGATAAATTGTTTCATGTTTCGTTACATTTACGGTGGACACGAATAGTTCTTGCCCTTAAAATGGTCCGCATCATTTATACAAACAGAGGAGCACAAAAACAAAACAAAACAAAACAAAACAGCCTGGTTCAGACAGTTGCATTTGACTGCGGTTGACTGCGTTGCGGCTTCGAGAAACCAGGACATCCCTGCTGCTTATATTGCGTGCCAAGATGATTCCTTGTATTGGATTCCACGCTTCATACGAAGCACAGATGTGCCGGTGACTCGCTTTCGGTTCTCGACGCAACGCAGTCAAACGCACTCAAACGCAAGTGTCTGAACCGGCCTTAAGTCAAACTTTTAGCGATTATAAAAGAGCTGTAAATGTGTCATCGGAACGCTGACACGTTTACCAAGTGGTAACAGTTTGACCATTTGCACCCGATCCTTATCCGCAGATCTTTTTTATCTGCATCCGAACCGCATCCCTGAAATTCTGAAGCGTATCGCACCCGCAATTCCTGCATTCATTTTACATCATAACACCAGTGATGTATAACAATTTAAAAAGCTTCTGCATGCTATTTTATAAGCCGTCTCATTGCCATTGTACAACAAACCCTTCTTGTCAGAATAAGGTGAAATTCAATTTATCGCATTATGTTTTATCGCAATTATATGTTAAACGATCAGCATTACAGAGACACTTTGCATCGATGGAGAGATAATCGCATTTATGGGGGTGTCTTGGGAGTCCGCGACATTGACACTCAGTCCAGAAGATCGGCTCGAAAGGAAGGATACTTTAATATTTATTTTCTTTTTTACTTCGTAAAGCCCACTTGCAGAAGACGTCTATTTGTAAACGGTAAAATTAACGACTGACAAACTATAATATTACTGTGTCATTTTATTTAGGCCAAACAACAAAAACGTGGGGGGAAAAGGCGCTCACTTTCCGCTGCATTGTACTCGTGTGTATGTGGTTAGGCAGGAGTATACCAGTGAAAAAATATCACTATATTCAATATTGGCAACACCTCCCATTGGCTTCAGTTTTAAAGGGGTCATGAAACGATTTTCCTACTTGTTTCTCGCTTTAATCCTCAACTCAAATGTGAATTGTGAAATCACGTCGTCGTGACATTCTTCGGCACCGGTGCGATGACTCCTAGCTTCCACCGTACTTTTTATGCACACCATAGAACTTGTCATTCCCCAGTGACGATAAGCTCTGTCAGGGCGCTCATTTGCCACAAACGCGAATCCGAATATTCGCCGGCGGATTTCTTGTTGACGAGCGCATACGTCCGAGTGACGAAGTTCTCGTTTCCAATGCGTGAGCTGGGCTCGGCTGACGTCTGGTTGGCACCGCTGACGCGCTTTGGGAACCGCGGATGTATCATAGTGAAAAGGCGGAGAGCTTTCGAAGGAAAGAAGGTACAAAATAATCCGCTATATTTTCAAATGTTCTTACCGAAAAGCTGGCTTTTGACTTTCTACCTTCTTTCGTTTGGCCAACTACACGATATGCGATTAGTAAAGTCCCAATTTAAAATCATTTATCCTAGCCCGAAATTCGTTTCATGGCACAAACCTTCAACTGCATGCTCGCAACCATATACTTAAAAAAAACGTTGCACAGCCGGACGTTGGTCAGCCTCAATAGACGTCTGGTGTCTCAGCGGTATATGAAGAATTTATTCAGTTCGGTACCTGTACAGTGTACTCGAAATAGGGGGTGGTGTGGGGACCGTCGCGCCTCCGAAATAGGATCCCGTGAGGTCGGGCATATCGGCAATTTGTAGTGGCGCAGCAGTCACCTGCACCTGAAAGGGTGTCTACAGCAATGCCGCAGCCCGCCTAGTTTGGCGAAAATTGCTTCGTGTGTATGAAATATCGTACTCTGTCTGAGCGGTTGGTGGTGCATTGTATTGCTGTGCCAGCATGTTGTTTCCCGGTGAGATTTTTGAGGCGCCTACAATTTCGCGTACACTCCGGACAGTAGACGTATACATTTCATATCGAAATGCCTGCGCAACGCCGGCGAAAATACTGCTGCTCGCCAGGCTGCAGAACTGGGTACTCGCCCGTGTGAAAGGTGAGCGGCAAGCGCCATTTTTCGACACTCAAAAGGACAGAGCCGCATCAGAAGTCTGGGCAAAAAATCTGCGCCTGGCGAGCAAGCGCCTTGAAGGAACGAACATCGAAGAAACACGAAGAAATGCTGCAGCCTTTTTATATGCTCGTGAACACTGCGCCAGAGTGACAGAACATTTCGTATTTCACGCCTATCGCAGCGCACGTGCGCAGCACCGCACGCCCTTCAGGTGCAGGCGCCGGAGACGCCATCTGTAAAGATCGATTCGACGCGCCTCGCGGGAGCCTCGCCGGTCCCAACACTACCCCCTATGGGGGGTATTCACTGGCCGCCATATTTGAGGTCACTGTTTAGAGCGCATGCTCAGAACGAGCTCACATTAATAGGCTGCCAAGACCGGCAATCTTGATGGTGCGCGGTGCACGTTGCAAAATAACTGTGGAAGCTAGCCATCAGCACGTGCTCAGCATTAGCGCACACAGATATGGCCGCCAGTGAATACGCCCTATACACCTTTTTCGTCTAGCCTCGTACCCAGCCACGTTTTCCACATATCCGGTATGCGTTCCAAAAAAAAAAAAGCAAGAGATTTCAACACGGAAAAAGAAAGAAAAATATGGAAAGGACATAACAAGAAGGAATGGCGGTTGCAATTAAATTGTTAACACGTTCTACTGGCGAGGCGAGAGTAAAGCGATGTTTTCACGCATACCGGAAGTTCCAGAATTGAAGATGGCGGCGCCCACGTAGGAAAGGTGTATAGACCTTTCCAAAAAAGGACACTTGGCAGGTTCCATTTTCAGTGTTCGTGCGTATGGCGCGTGATTTGCTCGCTTTCCGAAGCGACGAACGTGCGCGTTCTGGACTGTGATTTAACACGTGTGGACTGTGATTTTTGTAAACAGTGGAAACGTCTATAGGATCATTCACACTGCCCCTTTTTCTTACGTTAGGTCACGTTACGTATAAGTCACCGGAACAATCGTGTCTTGAATGTCGCGTGTCATTCTTTGTCCTTGAACTGGTAGCCTCGCTTAATAGGAAGCAAAGAGGCACCGGTGACTTGAGCGTAATATTTCGTAACGTAACTTAACGTTACAAAATGGGGCAGTGTGAATGAGCTCTATTTCGAGTACACTGTACTACAAGCGCTAGCCTGGACACTTTAACGCGCATCACGTAGCAGCAATACACGACCACACGTCGGTGCGATACTCATACAGATTAAAACGGGCCGGCGTGGTGATTGAATCCTGGATCACTAGTTCTGCAACGTAAACTTTCGCTCCACGTGCTTCGAGCTGGTGTGCGCTAGCCTACGCTAGCCCACTCGGCCACTGACATGTCTTCCAAAACCAAGGGGTACGAGGATATGATGAGAAGATGGCTCGGTGAGCGAGAGATTCATTGCTGCGCGCTGTGTCAGCTGGTAGCCCGCGCTTGCACGGGTTGTCGTCGCGTGACACTCACGCTCATGTGCAATAGAAAAAAACGAAAGTGTGTTTTGCCCAGATCTTTTGTTCTTTCGGACGGCGATGCGCCCTGTTCCTGAAAACAAGGTCGCTTCTCTCCCAATCTATAAGTCGGAGCCTCCTCGAGACCCCGTCGTGCCCAAAACATCGGAGGCGAGGGTCAGACAGCAGCGCCCAGCAAATGTTGCTCCGGAGGTGAGCAATTATATCTCTCACGCATTCACATGCATCCGCAGGCTGTTTCATTGGTTTTTCGATGCAATGCCATTTATTGTTTTATGTTTCATGTTTCGTTTCAATTACTGTGAACATGAATAGATATTGGCCTTAAAAGTGTGCGTATTATATATTTTGTGGTTTTGTGGTTTTGTAAAGTGTGGCCGAAATTAAATTCGGACCACGAAAGATCACTACCTTTTTCAAGGCGATCTTGAGGGAAAGACATTGTTGGTGCCGCACTGATTGTCGCGACAGCGGCATGTGAGAGGGCAAATGTCACAGGTACGAAGTCTTCACCGGATTTCAGGAGAAGGTCACCATTCGTCAGGTTTAAAACTGAAAGCGCTACAATCCCAGGACGAGATTGTAGCAGTGATTCAACTAGGATATCTCTTCACGTCATTGAGTCTGGAATTATAGCTGTAGCCCAAACTGAAGATAACTTAGGTACAGCGATGTCCTGCGCTGCGACAATACGGAACACTTTCTGTAGTTTGCGAATGACCATCGGTGCCATTAGTGTAGACACAAAGGTTGTAGCAGTTCCGACGGTCGAACGTACTTAGGCTGCAGCGGTCGTCGTCAGGTTTTTCAAGCTGGACCTCGCTAGGACAAATTCATTGCCTAAGCTCGCAAAATTCCAGGAAGTTGTTTCTTTGTTTCCCCCACTATCTCCTTGGGGCAACTGTGTCACAGATCAACTAGACTGATCGCCAATACTCAAAGTTGGTAGGGCTGCCAAACAATGCTCACCTCATCGAAGCGGTAGAGAGGGCTGGACTTTTGAACACCGTTCAAGGCCGAGTATCATTGACCTTTGTAACTTTCGCACAATTACGAAGGGAAGGTTGACTGTGGTTCCCTAAGGTTTCCACAGACAAAGAGATCTGTACTTATTGTTCGATTGTAGAACCGTCGGCAGATATAAGACAGACGGTACGAGGAAGTGTTTTGGGCATAGTATACTTCGCTGATTGCAGTAAAGCAGAATCAGTAGACTTACTGCAGCTCCGGTGTCCGCGATAGCATTAACATGTTGTCCCAACTAATGAAGATGAACTGAAAGAGATGGTGTTAATGAGGTGCGTTGGGACGTTGTCAGCAGAGGGACATGATGCGCTACATGAGACTCAGCCTTGTCAGGCTCACTGTCATGGAAACTTTTGGCGTTGGTATAGGTTGCGTCTTTCACGGGGCGAAGTGATTTGGGCAGGATCGAGCTAAGTGCCCAATGCCACCACACGTGAAGCAACGACGTTTACTTGAACGTACCGGAGAAGATCGTTGAGCCAGACACGGAAGCTGGATTGCAGATGCCGACACCATGTCCCTTGCTTTTTTGCCTGCTTGAACTTCGAGTGCGCGAGTCAGTGCTGCACGAGTCGTGGTTGGATGGGCGGATCGCACAAAAAGCTGGATGTCGATGTCTTTGATTGCGTCGATGAAAACAGTGGTTGCTATCTGCTCCACGTTGACTTCCGTGCAACCGACGAGCGCTCTTCTCGCCATCCGCTGGATCACGTCAGCTAGCTCCTGGAGTGTGTCCGTGCCTTGGCGGTGGCGCTTCAAAGCAGTCAAGTGAAATTGCTGATGATGTTCATCACCAAAGCGGTACTTTAGGGCTTCTATGAGTATCTAATATGAGGAACGACTTGTGTCAGACATGCTCTCCAAACATTCAGCAGCGTTCCTCCTCAACTGGGCCACCATTGCACGATCTCTGGACGTTGCGTCGAACCCGTAAAAGTCTGCAACCGTTTCAAATTAGATGATGAAAGCTTGCCAAGACGACTGCCCATCGAATGTCGGCAGCTTGAGTAGCAATCCATGGTGCACAGCCGGTTGAATCCAAGATTAAACGGACAAAAGGCTCTCATTAAGGCGTTGCCCTACATCGGCAACCTGACGTCCGACCGCAGTTTCCAAAAGAGACAGACGGGTTGCGAGGCAATCGTCGAGGGTTCCAAGCAGGTTCACGATGTCCGTAGCATTCCTTTCGGCGAGCAGATTAGCTAACCGCTCCGTGGTTTGCATCGCCACATAAGTTGAGATAATGCCACTTTCCTCCGATTGGGTTGCCACTTCGTAATTCAACCGCTGCCATTGAATGTTGCGGGCGTCTCAGCTCAATGGCTAAACGGACAACGCAGATGTCAGCCGCCAGTTCGTCACATGACCTCTTCTCCTTTATGATATTTTCTTTCTTTTCTTTTTCCGTTACAATCTACAAACAAAAGAAAAAAGGGCAACGCTTTACAAAATATAAAAGATTATACTAAAGCACGGTAAACTAAAGACATGTCATTAGGTTGCCAACAAACAAGCGTCTCATAAATTTTACGAGGGTACAAAATACTGTTAAATTCACACTTTTCGAAATTATAGGCGCTCTAAACGTGCCATCGGGGACGAGACATTCAAATAGTAGAGCCCTGCTCGGATAACAGTTTGACCATCCGCATTCTATTCACTTCCGCAGACTTGGTATCCGCATCAAAACCGCATCCGCAATGTTCTTAAATAATAGTATCCGCGTGAGGTCTGAATCCGCAGACTTTTTATTCGCATCTGAACCGCATCCGCAATATTCTGAACCGCATCGCACCCTGAATCCGCGCATTCATTTTACATCATGGCACCAGTAATGTATAGCAATTAAAGAAGCATGTATCTTATGAGCCATCTCATTTCCTTTGTACGACGAACCCTTTGTGTCAGAATACGGGGAAAATCAATTTACCGTATTGTGCTTTATCACATTTCTATGTTAAACGATCACCATTACAGAAACACTTTGCATCGCTGGAGAGATAATCGCAGTTATGAGGTCGTTTCGGGAGTCCGTGACATTATTTAATATTTATTTTCTTTTTGCCTCGTAAAGCCCACTTAGAGGAGACACCTATTTTATAAACAGGAAAATTAACAACTGGCCAACTCTAATAATACTGCGTCCTTTAACCTAGGCCAAACAAGAAAGTAGGAAGGCAAAGGAGATCACTCCCCGTAGCAAAGTACTCGTGTATAACTTGTAAGCGGCAAGAACACCAGTGGAAAAATATCGCAACGTTCAATAATGGCAACACCTCATACCGGTTTCAGTTTTAAACATGAGCCCTCAACTGCATGCTCGGAATCATATACCAAAGAACCAAAAAAAAATTAAAGACGTTTACAAACCTCTGTAATGCGAAATTAGACTGCAGTTCTTGAGGAGGAGGAGGGGAGGGTACGGAGTGTAGCATATGCCCCTCTTCTTCCTCCCTACCCTCTCCTCCTCCTCCTCCTTTATGTCCCTCCTCTCCCCTCTTTCTCCAATTAAGTTTCCCCGCTAAATTTAACGGAGAAAGTGACGTCTCATGACTTGGTGTCACGTCACCTATGAACAAATTCGGTTTCTCCGCTAGAATTAGTGGGAAAATTAGCGTCACGTGACCTCAACACCAATTCAATTGCCCGCTAATCCCCGCTAAATTCAGCGGTGAATCGAACTGATGTTGAGGTCACGTGACGTCAATTATCTCGCTAAATCTATCGGAGAAACTGAATTTGTCACCTAAATGTAACGGAGAAACTGAATTTCCCAGCTGAATTTAGCGGGGAATTAAATCGGTGTTGAGGTCACATGACGTCAGTTTTTTCGCTAAATTTAGCGCGGTTACGCCGACGCCAACGCCTCGAAACACGGAAACGGGCGCCTAAGAGCTGCGTTCTAATAATGAAAGGCGTTTAAAAACCTAGGTAATGCGAAATTAGAGCGCAGCTCTTGAAAAGGAGGAGGGGTGGCTCCTCCGTACCCTCTCCTTCGTCCCTCCTCCTCTCCCCCTCCTCCTTCTTCTCCATCCCCTCCTCCCGCTTCCCCCAGTTCAGTTTCCCCGCCAAGTTTAGCGGGGAAAATGACGTAACATGTCTGGGTGGGACGTCACCTATAAACAAATTTAGTTTCTCTGCTGGAGTTGGCAGGAAAATTGAGAGCGGTTACGCCGAGGCCACGGTGTAAGATAATACTCCTCGCGCAGTGCAGATAAAGTTCGCTTTCAACTCTCTCTCTTTCTCTCTCTCTCACTATTGTTTCAAGCGGCACCGGCAGATGACTCGTCGACCCGTGGGCACGGCAAAGGCGGCTCGTGCCGCCTCATGCTCCACACGCGCAGAGCTCCAGCGAGGTTGTCGCTCGTGCAGAATGACCACGGTGTACCGGGGTGCCATGGCAACGAGATCATTTTTTTCGCTCTCACACAGTTTCGCCCATTGGCCGCCGGCGACACTGTCAGCCGCGGGCACGGTGGCCGTGGAATGATGCAGTTTCGGATGCCCGTCGAACGAACGCTATCTGATTCCTCGCGCCGCGCGTTCAGTCCCGCCGTGTCCTCACCTAAAGAGTGTATCTTACACCGTGGCTGAGGCCCACGTCGACGCCGACGCCCACGGCGACGCCGACGCCGCAAAACACGGAAACGGGTACCTAAGAGCTGTGCTCTAAAAATAGTACCAACTGTGGCTCGTAAAAGAAACAGAATATCGTGAACATAGACGGGTTCGGACTGGTACGCCTCTCTCAATTTAATACACGCTAATGAAAAGTATTTCTGAAAGCAAATTGTTGCGTGTATGTTCATACAGCCGGAAGTTAGTCTGCCCCGGTGGGTATCTCGTATCTCAGCTGTAGATAAGCAATTTAGCCAGTGCGGTACAACCGATAACCTGGGGTCTTTAACGTGCACCACGTAGTAGTGATACACGACCGCACTCCGGTACGATGCTCATCCACATCGAAATGGGCAGGGGTGGGGATTGAACCCAGGATGCTGGATTCTGCAGCGCGAGCTTTCGCTCCACGTGCTTTGAGCTGGTGTGCGCTAGACCACTCGGCCACCGTTCCTTTTTTTTTCTTTATTGCAAGATTTTCACAGTGAACAAAGATTCATAATGTACGATACATTTCACTTGAACATGTACAATAATATATTGACGACGTTAGTGAAGACGGCGATAAAACGCCGCCTGTAAGTTTTAAGAGGCGGTGAGAATTGTTAAAATTCTCTGATCATTGACAGCTTCAAAAAGGCAGGCAACCCCTCCAGTTCCAAACATACTTTCTGGTACACAGCTGTTATCAAGTTTACATTTTCAATGAAATAATACCGTACGGGACGGGGATCTAGATCCGCATGACGAACTGCCATCCTACTTCTCCCAATAACATCCAGGCCCAGTAAAAATACGAGGTCGTATGGGAAAGGCGTCCCCTCCACAGACAAAAAACGTATTCCACGAGCCGTGAGCGGTAGGTCTTTTTTGAGAGAGCGTTGGAGCACGTCCCAGAACAGGATAGCATCCCAGCAGTCCAGGAACACGTGCTCCAAGGTCTCCGGTTTCTTGTACAAAAAACAATCCTCGCTCCATGGTACAAACATGCCCCTTTTTCGCTAACCATGTCTTAACTGGCAGCGTGTTGGTATGTAGTTTAAAATAAAAGGTTTTCACAGATCCGGGAACTAGCATTCTTTTCACGCGGGAAAGCACATCACGGTCAGTACTGCCAAAGAACAAAGATCGATACAGTGGGACGGGAAACAGGCATTCAACAAGATCTCGCGTCAGACGCTTTCGTGTAAAGGCCTGTTCACACATGCAGCGGAGCGCTACAAGCATAGCGCTAATCTCGCGCTAAGCGCGTGCTGACCGGAGCGTTTACCAGCTTTGTACCGCACCGCCAAGAGTGTTGCTCATGGCAGGCGATAAGTAGCTGACGGCACGTGAGGAGCGCTACATCAGCGCTTCGCTCCATGTGAGAACCGGCCTTAACAGTGTTAAAGTACTCTCTTGAAAATCGCACATTAAGAAATTGGTATGCAAAAACAACCTCTCTAAGGAAGCCCGTTACTTTGCCTTCACATGTGTCACACGTCAAAACAATGAACTCGGGTAACTCTCTGAACAACCGTACTTGGATGACAGTTCTCAGAAACGGGTCAGCCTTGACTCGCAAAAAAATAAACCGCGAAACCAGCTGTCGTATGAACAAATGCGACAAACTAAGTCCACCCGACTTCACGCGGCGAAAAACGTTATCTCGTCTAGTTCTTTCCCACGTAGACTTCCATATGTACACTGCCATCACACGGTGCATGCGTTGCAAATGCACACGAGAGCAGTGCAGAACCTGTAACAGGTACCAAATCTTTGCAACAAAAAATAAATTACACACCGTTGCCCGTGCGAAGATAGAAAATTCCTTGCCACCCGACTTCGCGGCTTTAAGACTCATTTCTTCTGTTTTTCTGCGCCAGAGCTCGTTGCTTTCACGGTAATTGTTCAAAGGCACTCCAAAGTATACACCGGGCTCTTTGGACCACTGAATAGATTCAAACACACGTCCCAGTGGCCGTGCCAGATCCCCAAGCATTTCGCCCAGTTCACAGCACAGGCTGTTTGGGCGCAGTATGATCTCGTGAGTTGAACAGCCGCTGAGACGCACTCTCTGTCACTACAAAAAATCGCAACATCATCTGCGTACGCTAATATTTTAACATCACATGCATTTAAAGAAAAACCACGTATGTTCTCACTCTTTTTGACACTTAGGCAGTAGGGCTCAAGAAATATAGCGAACAACAACGGGGAAAGTCGGCACCCTTGCCGGACAGAGGATAACACAGAAATGCGTTTAGTTACTTGTTTGTTAATTACAAGACTAGTCATGCAGTTACTATAGGCCATCTTTTCTCCATCAAAAATAATTTTACCCACGCGAACATGGTTTAGAATGGCAAAAACGAACATCATGGGACACTCGATCAAAAGCTTTTTCAAGATCGACTTGCAACAGAGCAACTTGCCGTAAATCAGCATCACATAGTTCCAACACACTACGCGCAACATGAATGTTACTCATAATCGTACGTCCCTTGATACCGCACGTTTGATGTTCTCCCACTACATCTCCAATAACCGATTGCATTCTTCTCGCAAGGATTTTCATTAGAATCGTATAGTCCGTATTGGCTAGTGTACTTGGCCGGTAATTTGCTACATTACGGAGTTTAATAGTGTCTTCACTTTTGGGGATAAGGCCTGTGTGGGTAAATAAAAAGGAAGGCGGAAAAACTTCGTTTTCATAACATTCGCGATACACTTGTAACAAAATACAAGCTAATTCCTTTTCATACTTTTTTATAAAAGGCAGCACCCAAACCATCAGGGCCCGGTGATTTTCCGCTTTGCAAATCATCAATGGCTCTTTCTACTTCGAACACACCTATCGGCTGTTCTAACCATTCTTTTATTTCACTACCTATCTTTGGCAGAAGCGGCAAAAAAGTTTCTGTGAAACCTTCTTCTTTTGGGGCTTTGTGACTCAGTAAGCTTTCGTAGAATTCAAGAAATTCTCGCACAGTTATGCTAGAGTCACGCGTCGTGGTACCCTGATAATCAATGTCAGTTATTTCGTTGGCGCGTGCGTATCTCTTTTCTGTGGCTAACGCTCGTTTTGTTGGTGCTTCACCCGCAAGAAACCTTTCTGCCCGGGCACGTATTATCGCACCTCTGTAGTGCTCAGTATCTATGAGCTGTAGTTTGCTTCTTATTTTATTAATGTCATCTATAACTAACCCTGGGGATTTACACTCTTCTAGAACAAGCTCCTTTAAAGTTGAGCGCAGCTGCTTTTTCTCTTTTTTCTTTCTCGTACTTAAGAGTGGTTGATCTTTCTGTGGCGTCCATTTTAACTGCTCGTTTAAATTCTTCCCATTCTCCGGTCATCTCGCTCCCGCAGATGTTCCCTAAATTTTCAATCCTTGTATTTAGCTTGTCGTTAAACACCTCGTCTTCAGGGAGCTTGTAGTTCACTTTCCAGTTGTGCCAATTAAATCGGTGTCGGTCTTTTCTTTTTGATCCTAACCCGAAAGTCACGAGGCAGTGGTCGCCAAAGCGCAGCTGCTCGACACTATAGTGTTCACACAGCGGAGCAAGCTCAGCTGACACGTATGCTCTGTCTAGCCGTGCGTGGCTGCTTCCTTGGAAATGTGTGAACTGCACGCCCTTCGTGCGCTTTCCGCAATGTGCCACATCCTCCAAGCAATACTCATTTACCAGTTCATTTCAGACATCGCCACTGCTATCCCTCCGGCGACCATGAGGGGCCCTGTCTTCTGGAGCACATGTACTGTTAAAATCCCCCACCACCACAAGCAGTCGTTCGCACTTTAAATATTCCGCTATACTTTCAAGAAAATGGCATCGTTTCGTCTCTACACTGTTAGCAAGTCCCGTGTATTTGACGAATATTTGGGGTGCAAAACACGCTATTTGCACAAATTACCATAAATTTACACGTTGAGTAACGGATAACTCGTTCACAAATCATGCGAGGTTGTAAAAAACGTGTTTTGGTTCGGTCATACACGCACAACCGTGTAGCCGACCTCGAAAACACGCATCACTTCCGGCGACGACCGCAGCATTGCCAGCTATCGAAGCACCGGAATACTTGGGGACACACTTGGAAAGGACCGTTGAGACGAATGCCGCGGAAAGAGACATGTCTCGGAGACGGATATGCACCAAAAGCAATTGCGCCATGTCGCAGGACGTTGGCAAAAACCGTGCTTACCGTGCTCGCTGCCATTTTCTTGTCGATGGCAATGCGGCTTCCCTCATGTCGCCCATGATTGTATTTGGTTTAGGGGTCTTGATAATAGTTTCTTACACACCACAAATAAAGTTATGGATCTAATTATTCGTTTTAAACAGTTAACGTGGATATAAAAAGCGTGTCCTCTATCTGAACACGTGACATCGCAGTTGTTTCGTTTTGGCTTCAACCTTCAACTGCAAGCGATCTGGCCACGGCGCAAGCGCAACGCCGATGTACGCTGGAACCTAGAGCCGGTTTGCTTTCGTTGTTTTTGTTTGACCGGAGAAAATCTGGCATCAACGCATGGCGCCGCTGTTGTTTTGGTTTGACAGGACGCGAGAAGCTTCGCATAGAGCTTCGCAGTTTGCGAGCACATAGCGAAGACGTGACCGGAGAAGTGCCCATGTGATGTTCCCGGAAGACGGAAAGTATCATTCGTAATCTTCGTGTGTGCTTTGAAAGCGAAGGGACTCACAGGGTTCACGAGTGCGCAACCACAAGCCAAGGTTCACGACAGCGCTGCGTTGACTTCGGCGATCTCGTTCTGTTTGGGGCAACACGGCGATGCGAGAAAGTGCCGAAACGTTCGTGGTGTGTGGTGCGGTGCCCACGCTAACACGAACCTCAAATTGGTTCTTGTGGAGTAGAGGTTCAACGGGTTCAGTCCCGTCGTCGTCAGCTGATCCGGTCCAGCTGGTCCGGGAGGACGCAGCGAGCGTTTTTAAAAGTAAATCTTCCTTCGTTCCGTTTCAAAATGTAGAAGATTCCCGACGCATACCGTGAGTAAAAAGCTCCGGGCGTTTTCAACAAAATTATGTCGTTTTAATTGAACAATAGGGCTTCAGATTGTTGTCCTAAATCTGCCGTTTTTATGCTTCGTGTTGTTGGACTGCATTTGCACAGCGACGTGTTTGCACAGCGACGCACACCGCTCGAGTAGATGATTCGGTCCTGCAAACGACCGGTTAAACAGAACTTCAGGGAAACTTAAGTCACCACCGATATTTTTCTATAAATTTCGTGTGACTCGTGTGAGTTTGTTGCGCTCATCATGCGGTGTGAATAAATTAGGGCAAGATTTCCTACCTGCCCACAGATGCATGAACTGAGACCATTTTTTACGTAGTGAACATAGTGCTTTTTCTTTACTTTGGGAAGAGGCGTTGGTGCATTTATTATGGTACAATCTTTGAGAGTTGAGAAATTGGGAGAGCGAGCAAGCTTTCCCGACTTTGTCTCTTTTCTCTCTGGCACTGCCCCTAGTTTCAAGTTGCAGTTTCAGTAGACATACTTACTAGCAGGTACAAACTGCTCTAAAGCAGGTGAAAGACTGGTAAGTCAGGACGGTGCGGACTCCGTGTTTTGCAATCTGCAAACGATTTTGTTGTACCCGTCGTTTGCGTCTCCAGCAAAACGAATAATATGATCTACAAAGGCACAATCACAAGCCAAGATTTAAGATAACAGTGCGTTCGCTTCGGTGGTCCGTGTAGTTGTATTATACCCTGCTCTCTGCAACATCGTGTCATGACGAAGAGCTGGAACGGTCACGGTTTGTGCTGGGCTACCGGTTGACAGAAACCCCCATCGCCCGCATCGGCACCGAGTGCACTTTGGCTGTTGATGCTCAATCCTTTCATCCGCGGCTTGTCACCAGCTGATCCTGCTACTCGACGCTGAGGAAGCGGCGCGAGTGACCCCTGAAGTAAATGTAAATCCTCGTTCATCCATTTATCCGGTGTCAAAGTGTGGAAGATGTCCAACGTGTACTGAGGGCGGGAACTACGAGCGGTTTGCCTTGCTTTTAGAACCGAAACCAGAGCAGCTAGATAACTGCCTTGTGTACTCCAAAATGACGGAAACAATAAGTTTCAACAGGACCAGCACGTCACCGCGGATGTAGGCGAGACAGTGCACACTGTTTAAACGCTTGCAGTATCCACGAGTGCTACCGGAAAAATGACAACAGAGAAGGAGCTCGCGATTCAACATAATGCAGTGCCACGGGCCCGTAAATTTTCAATGTTCGGGGTAATGGCGGTATAAAAAAAATAAAAAAAACGCATCAGCGCAACATTAGTGATCACGAATAACACCGGTCACAAACTCCCAAGCCCCACCGCTCCACTCGACACCGACACGACATACGACAACAAACTGCATCAGAACGCCCCAAAAGTGAAGGCTTCTGCTCCCGTACGCGTACTACAACTAGCGGAAGTGAAGTGTTGGGTGGATGTCCTTCACAAATACTTATATAAAAAATGCTTTGCACAAGGATAATTTCCATTGATTATTGAATACATAATGATAAAATCCTAATAATTTGTTTTTCTATCTGATTTAAGCTAGTCGGACTGCTCATAACACTGGTCGAGCATGAAAATAACAAAAATTTTAACTTTTTCATGGCCGGTTTAAGATTTATTGTTAATACATCGTTGTTTTTCGCAACGGATTAATTTTACAGATTTTACCTCCATACTTTTTAAATGCAAGACGTTCTTACATACGGCTGTCCATTGTGCCGTGTTTTGTGTCTTCTTCTATTACTCTGTAACGGTCAGCGACCAAAGAGCTCACCCGCACATGTCAAGCTTATATACGCCGCGGGGAAAAAAGGATGTTAGTAGGAAGTGTCGGGCGCAGTGACGGTGTTGTGTTTGTGTATTTGTCGGTGCTGTGTCCCACGTGGTACTCGTGTTGGCTGTGTTGTATGCAGGGTTGCTGTCCACTTGTGATAGTTCTCAACGTAGTAACAAACTCCTAATTGTTTTTTTTTTTCACTGGCTGCACGAAATCTCACTAGGTGGCGCAAGTTACCGCTCTACTTCAAATAGTTTGCTCGAGCTGTTTATCTATGTAAGTTCAGTATTCGGTTTTCTGTCTAGCGGTTCCGTTTTCCGTCGTAGCTGCCGACGCCACCGACCGCCGACGACGCACTTACAGTCGGGGACAAAAGTCCCCAGGACGCGCGAGCTGCGACTGAAACGCATTGCTGTGCCACCTGCCGGCGGGTCGCCTGGTTTCGAGATCACACAAAAGCGCATGCGCGTCCTACTTTGCCTGCAAACATGTGTGTTTTCCCACTCTTCTGCGGCGCGGCCCCTAACTCGGAATTGGGCGCGTGGTACCGCCTCGGAGATAGCGCTTACTGACATGGCACCTATAAAGCAAGGAGTCACGGCAGCTCAACAGAGCGATTAACTCAACTGTTTATAAAGCAAGGTGCGCTGACACGGCGAAATGCGCTGCAATGCCACAGGCGGTATCTCCAGTTTCGGAGTGTGTAGCAGACGCTCGTCAGCCGCAAGCGCTATCTCCGAGGCGGTACCACGCGCCCGATTCCGAGTTAGGGGCGGCGCCGCAGAAGAGCAAGAAAACAGACATGTTTGCAGGCACAGTAGGACGCGCATGCGCTTTTGTGTGATCTCGAAACCAGGCGACTTGCCGGCAGATGGCAGAGCAATGCGTTTCAGTCGCAGCTCGCGCGTCCTGGGGACTTTTGTCCCCGACTGTACGTACCTTTGCACGTAGCTACGTCCGCCGCTTGGAGACTGTTTACTGTGTATAAAAGACATCGAACGAGAACAAACGCGTCCTGTGTGCTTTCAATTCGGCTGAAAGACGCGCGGCTCGCTTGGCTCGTCTCTCGCCTGTTCTCGGCTGCTGGCCGCCATGTTTCATAAAAAACACGCTGGACCGTGTTCCTCGGAAAGCAGACACGGTGTAGCGTGTTACGTTTACACGCACCTCGTGTGTAGGCGAATGACACACATGACTGCGTGTAAAACGAACACGTTTCGACGTGTCCGCTATGGGACAACCGTTTACACGTCTGGGCGTGTTAGTTTTGCTAACAGTGTACGGTTGGTGCGTAGTTACAGATTATACAAACCTTTTGATCTGAAAAGCAAACATCAGAATACACAACTCTCCCATCTTCACGCGATGCAACATTCTCAACAATAATACCTAAAGAAGTTTTCAAAAAGATGCAAACACCTCCCGACCTCCCTACCGCATGGCTTACGCATACATCTATCGCGACTCAAATTGGCGCACCATCTGCTCGGTCTGCTCCTCACTCTCAATTTTGGTTTACTGGACCGCTATCACGTCGAGGTCGTTTTCCAAGAACAGCCTTCTGAGCTGGCACTGCCTTCGCCTTGCACACAGTCCTCTTACGTTCAGGGTAGCTATACGCAGTGCGACCTCGAGCTGTTTCGTGGCCTCAAAAAAATTAGGGGCTTATGACCTTGCGCCAACTAACAGACACTTGCCAATCAGGGAGATAGCGGGGAACCAGCTTACTGTGACAGCCGGTCTTCACGAGCCCTCGAAGGCGAGCGGCTGCGTGTAGTATAGCGTCCTTTTTTCCCGGCGATCTTCCACTGATATTCCAGGCGTCGCAGTGCCTGCTCGCTGGCGGCAGCACTGCTTGCACCCAGGTCCTCTAGTCGCCGCTTCGAAGTGATCGCGTCCAGGGGCACTTCCTCGCTGGGGCCATTCTCCGGCGCCACTTCCTTTTCCTTGCACGTAGCCGTTTTCTCCGCTGCTGCCTCTACTGTAGCTGCATCCGAACCTGCTGAGTGTTCGAATTCCCCCGTGGTGTCCTGGAGCTTCGCGGTCCGCGTCTCGGCTGGCGGTGTGACCACAAAAGGCTCCTTTTCTCC
This sequence comes from Ixodes persulcatus, assembly GCA_013358835.2. NCBI lineage: Eukaryota > Metazoa > Arthropoda > Arachnida > Ixodida > Ixodidae > Ixodes > Ixodes persulcatus. The sequence continues at coordinate 29,163 of JABSTQ010010124.1, forward strand.
TTCATGTTTACCTTCGCATTCCTTGCTAGCGATTACTGTTGCCTTTGAAGTCGCCGACGCTACAGAGGCTTGCGTTGAGGGCGCCGCCACCGCCTGTTCCGCCTCTTGTTCGTAGGATCGAACGCAGTCATGGCGTTCGTGACCATATCCGCGGCACTCACTACAGCGAGGCGCCCTACAATCACGGCGAATGTGTCCAGACCGTTTGCACCGAAGGCACACAGGTGCACGTCCTGGAACAACCACGAGTACAGGGCCTCCGGTGAACCGAAGCTGGTGAGGCAGGCTTTCCAGCGTCATGGCTTCTTTCAGTGACAGCCGTGCCACCCGGGTCGATGACTCGACGCCGTCAAAACCGTCGATGTGCCACTTTTCTCGTATTATCTCTCTCATCACGCCGAACTCCTCCAGTGCCCTTTTCAGGGCGTCGTTGGGCACGTCCAAATGCACCCAGTGAAGCTTGAGTCGGACCTCTCGTCGATCAGAATCCATCGGCACACACCAACCTCCTTTCAGCTTGAACAGCCAGACATCATCAGTTTCTCCTTGGCAGCAGTCGACTTGAGTCGGACAATCCAAACGTGCCCTATCTGGAATACACTCCCATACCGGTCACGTCGCTCAGGACGCCAAGTTGCCGCAAAAGTTCCTTGAAATCTTCAATGCGGTACCGCCGCACTCCAATATCAGCGTGCAGAAATGCCGTGCATTTCGAAGAGTCATTCGCCGGTAGCGTCGGCAGAATAAACCGATAATCAGCAGGAAGATCCAAAGCCCTATCACCGCGTCCAAGCAGGAACGCTTGCTCAGCTCCGGCGGAGCTCATGATTCCGCGTGCGCTTTCGACGACGTTCGAAAATGGAATCCCCCGGCCACCGATCCCCCAGCAATCCCCCGTTCGATGTTGCACTTCATCTATCGCTCACTTCACTCTGTACGGTCTTATGCTTTTGGGCCACCCTGGGCAAAATGTAGATTCGGACCGGCGGATATCCAGATCCGATCCGCAATCCGCTAAATCTGACTAACTTCTTTCCGCACGCTCCAGTTTACTGCGAATATCCGCGGATGATCTGTGGGTAATCCGGGACATGCAGGGCACTAGAAATAGTGAGTATTCACTGTCAGGCATATTGAGCGTGTGCCAACGGTAAGCTTCTACAGTTTCTCTTTTTTTTTTTTAACCGAGCATTTCACACCTTCGAGACTCTCGGTCTTGGCAGTCAATAAATGCGAAGAGGTTCAGAGCATGCGCAGTGAAGACATGTTGCCATGACTGCCTGCTAGCTGGACACAAAAAATACTAACTTACAGAACGACAAATCCCGCAACTGAAGCTGACCGTTATCAGTGGACATGAAGTCGCCATTTTGGTCTATTTAAATCTCCGGAGCTTCAAGAGGGTCGTTCTGAACCAGTGTCGCCAAGATCGCTGGGTGGAGCCTCATCGTATACTGAAAGCGTTCCTCGTCACTATAACACCCTTTGGCCCTGGGTAGGCAAACAACGTATTGCTTATCTCCTCATATATTTCACAAAAGCCCGATACCACTAGCCAGTTAGACTAGGCCACCACTGCCGCAAGGCATCGAGGGAACTCTAGTCTCTCCGCGCGTGCGGCAACTTCGCCGCAGCTCTGCGCGTTTAGAGCACGAGACGTCAAAACCCGTCTCATTCATCGCCCTCTCTTCCCATGAACTTAAGTTATGGCGGTGTCTATCATGCGTCAAACGCTTAGTCAAATCGGTCTATTATACTGTGTATATTATACTGGTTCTGAACCAGTATGTTAAACTGGCTTAGAACGACTCAGCGGCACTACCATTCAGACTGCTACAAAGTACAACTAGCTTGGCGTTCATTTAACCACTAATATGTCCTGGAATGTTCATGTTGACAAGGCAGTATCATCTGCAAACCGCTCACTTGGCTATATTCGTCGCAATTTCAAGTCTGCCCCTTCTAACCTTAAACGTTTCCTTTACGCCGCGCTTGTTCGCCCTAATCTAGAGTATGCTTCAGCTATCTGGCACCCACATCAGTCTTTTTTAACTAACGCAATCGAATCTGTCTAAAATCATGCTGCTCGATTTATTCTTTCTACTACTACTACTACTACTACTACTACTACTACTACTACTACTACTAGTAGTAGTAGTAGTAGTAGTAGTAGTAGTAGTGGTAGTAGTAGTAGTAGTAGTAGTAGTAGTAGTAGTGGTGGTAGTAGTAGTAGTAGTAGTAGTATTAGTAGTAGTAGTAAGTAATAATAATATTAATAATAATAATACTGTATTTCCATCCTTTATGGCAATGTAATAGCGTGCTAGAGGCAATCATATAATAAATCAGTGCACAAAACTAAAGGCACCTTTTGCAAATGTTCAGAGAGAAAATTATCACGTACAAATATATAAAAAGCGAAGGGCTTTAAAGGTTCGACTTTCTAGGTCAATGTTATTGCTGCTAAGGCTATTTAACAAATGCGGAAGTGTGGAACTCATCATTTGAAAGCCATAATTTGTTCGATGCGTGACCACCTTCCATTTCTCTGGGTTACGGGTAACATACGGTGGAGAAGTTTCCCTCAGGGACGCAAGGTTTTCCAAAAGACATGTACCTCTTGTCTTTTTCACTTTACTCTCGCTTTTCTAGTGTCAGTGCAATGAAATGTCAATAAACTCTTCCTGATATTTGTGTTCGTCGCAGAATTTCCCGTCTTTGCCTTTTTTTATACAATTTACTATTCGGTACAACATTCCCTTCTACCAAAACTATTGTGGACTGGAATGGCCTTCCCAATGACATCGTTACCATCGCCGATAACTCTAAATTCAGAATTGTACTAACCAACCACTCCCCTCTGTAATGCCCCTGAGACCCTGAGGGTAATTGTGAATAAAAAATAAATTTAAAATAAAATATTTCAAGACATGGCAGTTATCTATCAATTCGTCCAATAACTTACTCCGCTTGTGGTGGGCGGTACGAAGATGGTACGCTCGATTCGCAGGTGTGTGGATATCAATATCTAGGTATACAAGAAACGTCCCTCTAGAGCTAGCCGCCGCCAGTGATTGTAGGTAAAAGGAAAATTGGGAAGAGTTATTGTCGAGGCGTTTCATGTCACAAAAAATATATGAGAATTGCGTTAGGGGCGCCTTCTATACATTTATTTAAGAAGAAGTACCTCTTCGGGATGGCTCTTTGTAAAGTTTGGGGATTGGTTGAATGCAGGTTGGGCAAATGAGTGCATATAGGATATAAGTGGCAATGGCAATGGCATCTTTGTTTCTTTATTGTACTTTAACACGACATACATGTTCTCGCTAAATTTAGCGGAGAAACTGAATTCGGGTATAGGTTATGTGCTGCTAATTTTCCCACAAAATATAGCGTAGAGATTTAATTGATGTTTATGTCACGTGACTTGAATTCTTTCGCTAAATTTATCTGGAAATAGACGGGCGGGCGGACCAACAAAATATGCGCATCGGATCGTTTCTTTAAGGCACATTGTACTGTTTAAAAGGAATAACTTTTCAGCCTAGTCGCGACGTACATTCCGCAGGCACGCCCGTGCTCCGCCTGCGGCAACATCGCGCGCGCCTCTGCCGCCAGGGATGCTGATGACCACGCCCGCCAGTCTGAATCTGCCGCTTTCCATGCCACCGTGAGCAAACCTTTGGCAGCTCCTGCGACAGCCGGAAAAGCCACCCTTGCGCCCAAGACCTCTCTGGTAAGGTGGGGTTCACTTTACTAAAAAACAAACTCATTAATATTTGGCTTTGAGCAGTTGCCGCTACAGTTTAAAGTACGTTCTTCTTTTTTTAATTGCGTTGTTTGGTTTGTGTAAATATACTACGCATCGCAGGAAGCGTCTACTCTGTGAGAATCTGGCGGGATTTAAAGCCAACGTTTGAGACGTCACTTGCATCACTTGCATGAAAAGGTAAAAGAAAATTCTATCAGCCGACGTTCACCAAAACAAAATGCTACTGGGTGCGCTTTTAGGATTCTTCCCACCGAAAAAGAAAACAATGTTATCTTCTTGCTGTCAATTGTTTTTCGCTGATATAAACGTCACATGGTTCCAGGGTGTCAGTTTTATTTTGTTTCACACTGTTAGGTGGAGGTGAACGTCGGCTCATAGAAAAGAAAGTTTTTTTTTTTTTATAATTATTATTCGATTTAGGTAACCTTATGTTTTAACTTTCGCGTTCTATCCCAACCGTGAGCGCCACATTCTCATAGAGTTGCAGCCTCCTGCGATTCGTAGTTTATTTATAATATGTCCTTTACCTAATAAAACGCATATGATAGCTGGGCGTAGTTCCCATCAACAAGCTCCCCCCCCCCATCCCTTCTCCCTCCCCTTCCCCCTACCCCATACCCGCGTCTGACCCTGTGGCGAGACGCGCAAAAAACAAGCGAAGGAGGCTTCCTACCACCGGAAGTAGCGGCATGAGAACGTTGCCCAAGCTCCGAGCAGAGCATCGACTTTCCCCGGGCTCCGAGAACTCCGCAAAACGAGAACGTGACCTAGTATAAACATCGAGCCCGGCGCTCGGCGCGGCCGGCCCACACACTAGCCTTGCGCGAGGCACGCCCTGGCCCCCGATTTTCGCCTCGCCAAGGAGCCTGAAAACTCCGAAGCAGCCATCCCCTCCAAGCGCCGGAGGCCGTAATTCAGCCTGAGTGAAGAAGGAGAAGAGGACGTCTAAGTTAGCGCCACACATGTTATCCGCTAAGCGATTTATGCGGAAGTGTGGAACTCATCATTTGAAAGCCATAATTTGTTCGATGCGTGACCACCTTCCATTTCTCTGGGTTACGGGTAACATACGGTGGAGAAGTTTCCCTCAAGGACGCAAGGTTTTCCAAAAGACATGTACCTCTTGTCTTTTTCACTTTACTCTCGCTTTTCTAGTGTCAGTGCGATGAAATGTCAATAAACTCTTCCTGATATTTGTGTTCGTCGCAGAATTTCCCTTCTACCAAAACTATTGTGGACTGGAATGGCCTTTCCAATGACATCGTTACCATCGCCGATAACTCTAAATTCAGAATTGCACTAACCAACCAATCCCCTCTGTAATGCCCCTGGGACCCTGAGGGTAATTGTGAATAAAAAATAAATTTAAAATAAAATATTTCAAGACATGGCACTTATCTATCAATTCGTCCAATAACTTACTCCGCTTGTGGTGGCGGTACGAAGATGGTACGCTCGATTCGCAGGTGTGTGGATATCAATATCTAGGTATACAAGAAACGTGCCTCTAGAGCTAGCCGCCGCCAGCGATTGTAGGTAAAAGGAAAATTGGGAAGAGTTATTGTCGAGGCGTTTCATGTCACAAAAATATATGAGAATTGCGTTAGGGCGCCTTCTATACATTTATTTTAAGAAGAAGTACCTCTTCGGAATGGCTCTTCGTAAAGTTTGGGGATTGGTTGAATGCAGGTTGGGCAAATGAGTGCACATAGGATATAAGTGGCAATGGCAATGGCATCTTTGTTTCTTTATTGTACTTTAACACGACATACATGTTCTCGCTAAATTTAGCGGAGAAACTGAATTCGGGTATAGGTTATGTGCTGGTAATTTTCCCACAAAATATAGCGTAGACATTTAATTGATGTTTATGTCACGTGACTTGAATTCTTCCGCTAATTTTATCTGGAAATAGACGGGCGGGCGGACCAACAAAATATGCGCATCGGATCGTTTCTTTAAGGCACATTGTACGGTTTAAAAGGAATAACTTTTCAGCCTAGTCGCAACGTACATTCCGCAGGCACGCCCGTGCTCCGCCTGCGGCAACATCGCGCGCGCCTCTGCCGCCAGGGATGCTGATGACCACGCCCGCCAGTCTGAATCTGCCGCTTTCCATGCCACCGTGAGCAAACCTTTGGCAGCTCCTGCGACAGCCGGAAAAGCCACCCTTGCGCCCAAGACCTCTCTGGTAAGGTGGGGTTCACTTTACTAAAAAACAAACTCATTTATATTTGGCTTTGAGCAGTTGCCGCGACAGTTTTAAGTACGTTCTTCTTCTTTTTTTTAATTGCGTTGTTTGGTTTGTGTAAATATACTACGCATCGCAGGAAGCGTCTACTCTGTGAGAATCTGGCGGGATTTAAAGCCAAAGTTTGAGACGTCACTTGCATCACTTGCATGAAAAGGTAAAAGAAAATTCTATCAGCCGACGTTCACCAAAACAAAATGCTACTGGGTGCGCTTTTAGGATTCTTCCCACCGAAAAAGAAAACAATGTTATCTTCTTGCTGTCAATTGTTTTTCACTGATATAAACGTCACGTGGTTCCAGAGTGTCAGTTTTATTTTGTTTCACACTGTTAGGTGGAGGTGAACGTCGGCTCATAGAAAAGAAAGTTTTTTTTTTTTTTATAACTTATATTTCGATTTAGGTAACCTTATGTTTTAACTTTCGCGTTCTATCCCAACCGTGAGCGCCACATTCTCATAGAGTTGCAGCCTCCTGCGATTCGTAGTTTATTTATAATATGTCCTTTACCTAATAAAACGCATAATGATAGCTGGGCGTAGCGCCCAATCAACAAAGCCCCCCCCCCCCCCCCCATCCCTTCTCCTCCCCTTCCCCCCCCCTACCCCATACCCGCGTCTGACACCTGTGCGAGACGCGCAAAAAACAAGCGAATGAGGCTTCCTACCAGCCGGAAGTAGCGGCATGAGAACTTTGCCCAAGGCTCCGAGCAGAGCAGTCGACTTTCCCCGGGCTCCGAGAACTCCGCAAAAACGAGAACGTGACCTAGCATAAACATCGAGCCGGCGCTCGGCGCGGCCGGCCCACCACCTAGCCTTGCGCGAGGCACGCCCTGGCCCCCGATTTCGCCTCGCCAAGGAGCCTGAAAACTCCGAAGCAGCCACCCCCTCCAAGCGTCGGAGGCCGTAATTCAGCCTGAGGAAGAAGAAGAAGAGGACGTCTAAGTTAGCGCCACGCATGTTATTCGCTAATCCGATTTAGTGCTACTTAGTTCGTTCAATTTGACCTTCGAGATTCACAATCTACAACAAAAGATTGCTCTTGTCGTCAGGACCGCGGAATATTTACATATAAGCAAGTAGGTCCTCCCGAAATTTCATTTCCGGCCCTTTGAAAATTCGAAGCGGGACACACCCGCTAGGACTAACTGAAGATAGGATTGCCCAAGTCTATGCGGCGGGCCGCTCAGCCTGACCACGCCTAGAGTCAGCAACTTCAGGTCCCGTCCTGCCCTCGTCGAAACCTGCGCCGCCCAAAGTGACCTCTCTATCGTCTTCGGACGAATGTAGCACTGACCTAGAAGAATATTGCGGGTTCTAAACCCCTTCCGAGACGACTTACGTCCCCCAACCCATGGAGCATGACTCGGCCCCACAAAGCTCAGGCGGCTACACGTGGACCGACGTAGTCAACCGACGGGTAAAGAAACAGAAACGTATTGCGGAACATGCCGCGGCCGCCGCCCAGGCTATGGCGCAACAATCCCAACCCCCGAAACCGAGTGACAGGCCCAGACAAGCCAGCAAGACCCATCCAACACACCGGTTGCCGCCGCTACCTGTGAACGACCACAAGGTCATGATACGACTTACACTCTAAGAAAAAAGGGAGCGCGACTTAGTCCCTCGGGGGACCAAATGCGCTGCCACCACCATTAGTCCCCTAGGGGAGCAACGGTAACGGGAGCAACTGTTGCGCCCCGTCCGTTAGTCCCTCGCACTAGCACCGTTGGGACTAACTGTTACACCAATTCAGTTGCACCTCGAGGACCAGCTGTTAGACCCTTGCACTTAGTCCTTTGGGACCAACTGTTACACCGTTTCAATTGAACCTCGAGGACGAACTGTTAGGCCCTTGCGCTTGGACCCCTGGGACTAACTGTTACACCGTTTCAAATGAACCCCGAGGACCAACTCTTAGGCCCTTGCACTTGGACCCCTGGGTCTAAACGTTGCGCCCTTGAATTTAGACCCCTGGTACTAAAGGTTTATCCTTTACATTTGGTCCCGAGCCACAAATCTCCGAAACGAAATTGTGCAGTTCAGGTTAAACGTAGCTTTATTGCCTCCTAGATACACATCACATTCAAGGATGACTGAAGTCAAAGTTCCTGGGCGGTAGAATCCACGATACGGCCAAATTCTGAAGAGTGCACTTGCGTCCACGATGGCTTGGACACTAGGAAGTCTGTGCAAACCGGTCGTGGTCAAGGCACCGTTTATTGGGGCACCGGCAGCTTCTTGCCTGTTTGCGAGGAATTTGGATTATTAGTAACAGGGCAGCATGAAATACCCGATCGCTCGACAAAAGTATGAGATATAACACACGCATAATAAAATAACAAATAGGCTGCATAAGTGCTAAAATGGTTCACATCCAACATGCGATCTGTTGACAGCAGACCAGCTCAATATTAGATTTTTAGTTGACCGTTCGCTGCAAATTACAGACCCAGCGCGTGCGTGCTCAAACTATGCTTCAAAGTGACGGCACGATCTCCCGCCATCAACGCGAAAGTCTAGTGTACAATCAAATAGACGTCTCCATTAATGCCGGTTCTCACACGCAGCGAAGCGCTGATGTAGCGCTGCTCAGGTGTCGTGAGCTACTTTTCGTCTGCCATGAGCAACAGTTTCGACGGTGAGATACAAAGCTGGTGAACGATCCCGTCAGCTCTCGCTTAGCGCAAGGTCAGCGCTATACTTGTAGCGCTCCGCTGCATGTGTGGACAGGCCTTTATGGTCAAGCGATCCTGTCAGGGTCTGCAAAACACAAAAAAAAAAAAAAAATAAGCCATCGGTAGAACTGGCGTTTCGCCAGTTCTGTGCTGCATAACAAAATCAGCAACCATGGTGCCAAAAAGAATAGAGCATGGCGCGCGCTTTGCAAGCTAGACAACGCGCTCAAAGTAAAACACTTTCTGAAGCCGCAGTTAATAAATACACTATAAACAGAAGCACTTCGACCACGGTGGAAGAAATACATTTAGGTGATGACTCTGTCTCGCGCGGCGACCACGTTATGATCGGCGCACCGAGCGCGCTTCACTCGCGCGGGGATAGATGGCGCCCACGCATAGAGGGGCTTGTGAAGGCTTGTATAGAGGGCTTGTGGAGGAAATTATGCATTCTTTACTTGGTCCCTGTGTACTGTGTAGTGAAATGATGGATTTATGTTGGCGCACTGGCACTGATTACCTTTTCCCCCGTGCGGTTCCTGTTTTTTTTTTTTTTTAAACGAGAACATTCCAATGATGACTCAACGTGACAAAAATACTCGTATAAATATAAAACTTCCCGGCATAATCTACTGGGCCTTATATAATTTAGAGTAAACTCCTGGGTCGTGCTCGCATGTTTTGTCAAACAACATATTTGGTAACAGTTCCGTAAATTGTTTACACACATTGCGGGGCTTTATATGAGCTCGGGTGATTTTTTTCACCCTGCTCCTGCCTTATTGAAAAAAAAAAAATTCTAATAATGTTACATAGTGGGGCCTACATAATTCTTTACATGCGCATAAAGGTTTTAGCATTACAAATGGTTTATGCATACAATGTCAACTTGTACTGTGGAACGTACAAACCTTGTGAGCAGAAAAAAGTCTTATTTATGATGACATAGTGACTGAAATGATGACACAGTATGATGACATACTGACTGATATGATGACACAGTGACTGAAAGTCAAACAATAGTAGCGGTTATAGGACATAAATCACTTTTCATCTATACTCTCACAATATGGTGTCACCCCGTCTTACAGGTAAAAAAATACTTGACAAATAGTTTTGCTTTAAAATGTACATAAAAGCTGAATTCACTGCATACTACCAAAGAACGCCATCTCCTACATCCTGTGTTTCTCGCCCATGCCCTTAAACTAAGACGAGCGCTGCTTTGCTGATTTCTTTATTTCTTAAGCTTGTTTGTTCCTACTCATCGTAATATGCTTACAGTGTTGTAGGATTCGCATGCTGAAGTAGTAGTGGAGCAACTGGGCAAACGTTTCTTCTTTGTGTTCAGCGCATGGAAACGTTAGTGTGCATGTGTCAAGAACACTGTCGATTCTGTCCCAGTAGACAGTCTAGTGGCTTTTATTTTCCACAAAGAACTGCTCCGCTTTCTTCAGTAGCTGGAAAATATTCTTGTTGGGTTTCACAACGCCTCCTCTGTTCTTCACGTTTGTCAGTAGCTGCTTCAGTAGAAGTGTTCTTGTCGATGCTGAAAGCGGATCGGCAAGCAGGGCAGCGTGTAACTTTTTTATTTTCACGCTCAAAAACCCAGTTACATAATATAGCATGCAGTCCACAGCCTTGGTTTCATGAGCCTTTTCTGTCCAGACATCTTCGCATTCCCAGTCTTCGACAGAAATTAGACTGTCAAGCTTGGTCTTCACTTGGTCAACGAGATGAGGAGACTAGGTAGGTAACTTGCGATCGACCCTCGGGATTTAAACAAGGACACTCGCTCTGCGCAGTTCCGGTACTCCGAATTGCAGTTGGGAACGAAGCACGCCTTTCCCATCCTTATAGCATAACGTCTTCTTAGGGTCAAGGCTCATCTTCGTGCACGATTGTGGCACCTGTGATCGACACAGCACGAACGCAAAACATGAGGCCAGCCACTGACCGCACACCACCACCACACCGCGAAAAAGGCGAGCAAGCTACGCCCCCGACACCGTGGCCGCCGAGGAGAGACCTCATACCCACGGTGCTCACACTTCAGCGCCCTCCGCGGCGGCGCGGAACAACTATACTTCGTTTCACCTTATGTTGTACCGCAGCGAAGGCTAGAAGCGCGAGCTCATAGCGTTGGCAGCTGCTCTTAAGTCACGAGAGCTTGTGCCGCCTGGATGTGCCCCAGAGCAAGGAGCTCGCGCTTGTAGCCTTTCCTGCGGTACATCATAAGGTGAAACAGAGTATACTCCTTGTTCGATGCTAGCTCCGAACACGATCTGGTCGCTCGCTCCACGCTGGAAGAGCGGCCAGAGTCACCCCCTAAATGTATTTCTTCCACCGTGACTTCGACATACCTTAATCGAGTTCCCTTGACTTGCGACTTCAGAACAGATCAAGTGCAGTGCTTCAGCACCGCGAATCCAAACCGGATCCCGCCATGACCGGAGACGACACAAGGCAACCAGCCTCCGACGAAGGCTGTATTTCGACTTTGAACTTACTAAAAACAGGTTCTTTTCAAACAAAGACCTTTCCCATTTTCCCGACGGACCCCATCTGCCCAACCAACACCCAACCCCCCGCGTGAGCAAGGAGCAAAGAATGCGGGGTAGGGGGTTGGGGGGAGGGGGAAGGGTGCGCAGAAGAAAATCTCTTTTCCCCTCCCACTACACACGACACAAGGACACCGAAGAGCTCCAAGGGCGGGAGAAGGTCGCCACTTTCAACACGCCGGTCGAGTGACGTACAAGCAAACACGTTTTTTTTTCTTCTTTTCTCTCTCTCTCTTAAGCATTTTCAGCTTTCTCGGGTGGCTTTTTTGTACTCAATCCCCCTGTCGTGCGGCGCCGAATATATCGGTCAAACGGGCCGCTGCGTGAATGACAGGCTGGGCGAGCACGACAGGGAAATAAAAAAGGGGACATTGAGTCGCAGCATTCCATTCTCCTCCATAGAAGCGCATGCTCTTCGTGTGAGCCCCAGTTTCACGACGCGCGGATTCTGGGCTCACATAGAGACCGCTACGGGCGCGAGATAATTGAAGCATACGCCATGCAGCAGGCATCTCAAAACATTTCGTCTCCCTCGCTTGTCCTTTCGGAGAGGGAGGCGGCTTATCTGCGACCCCAACTGGCGGCCTTGACGCGGGCCCGGGGGCCCTTACTCACTGACAATGCGGCGATGCGGCGCCGCTCTGTCTCAAGATCACTCCCCTCTTCCCTACCCCCCCCCCCCCCTCCTAATCTTTCCGGGCTAACAACTTCCTCAATTTCTCATGCCGACCCCCGTCCCCTTCTTCTTGTACTGGGCTAACAGATCCTCGCTCCTGCAGCTCCGACCCTTTCCCCCCCTCTCCCTCCCGTGTTTCACTTTTTCTTTCCTTCCCCCTTTCCCTCTCCCTCTCCCTCCCTTCTTTCACTTTTCCTTTCCTTCCCCCCTTTCCCTCATGGTCCACCGATCTCGACGCCAACATCTAATAAAAACGCTACATGTTGTTGAAAGTCGAAAGATGTCCGTCCTTGTCCGTCCTTTTTGTTTATTCTTTCTGTAACAAGTCAAGGCTTTTTTTTCTTCTTTTTTTTTTAATTCGCTTTTGTTTTGTATTAGTAGGTTGCTGCCATCTGTGACGTTCCGGGCGCGGTGTGTTCTTCGTTGTTCATCTGGAATGTTATCGGAAACAGCGACAACGATGGCATGAAGGCGTCTGGATACTGCCCCTGAACGTGCTTTTTGAGTGGAACGTGCCGTGCATCAAGTGTGTCGTTGCAGATTTTGAGTTCGACATTGGACTACCCAGAAAGGTTGGTTACGGGGAGACGCAGAGACGAGTCTCGACTTGTTCTCAGTTTTAGCGATTGAAGTGACCATTTATTCTGACTGCGAGACTCCGGTGTTGAAAGCGCGGCTTCTACAAACTGTTAAGTTTCATTTAAAAGAAAAAAAAAAGTGTTAGTATTTGGAGGTGTTCCGTTTGGATAAGTGCTATTTTTTAGCACGAAGGCAAATTACGTAAATGGGACTTGTGAAATGTCAACAGATCATTTTTGACGAGATAGTTGTGTGAAGTCGAGTCAACAGATTCGTTCACTCGCATTCACACAACGCGTGAGGCTCTACCATGTACTGTCTTAACGTTCGTGGCACATTAAACAAATTTGCCAGTTTCATCCAAGTTTTGTCAACACTTTCAGCCGTGCTGGGCTGAGTCTCGCAGATCCCTAAAACAAGCAAAATAGCATCCGTCCTCCTGGCGAACATTCCGTTTGCCTTCGGGGACTAAACCATACAGATGCACCCGGTCTGAGGGGGACTAATGGATGCTTTTGCTCGCGCACGCCCATCGGTTAGTCCCAGTCAAGCGCAGTTAGTCACCAGCTTTTGCGCACGGCACCTAGCTTGAACCACATGGTCCTTTCGGGGAGTAACTGGGAGTTCAGAGGACCAAAAGGTGCCGTTAGTCCCTTGAGGCCAACTTTTTTCTTAGAGTGTAGGAATGGCCTCAATTTTATAGCATGGAGCGCCGACCAAGTCTCTACGGTCTTCATACACGCAGCCCAGCTCACTGCAGCGGAGATAGACACGGTCAGGATCCGCATACGCCGCGACCTGAATCTCGTCGTGGCCAGCACCCCTGAGCCCGAGGTAGCGGTCAGGGTGCAAGAGCTTCCCGCTATCACAATCAACGGCCGCCAATACGAAATCCTTGCGTACATTGCTTTGCCAGATAATTCGTGCCGGGGAGTGATCACGGGTTTGGATTCAAGACCGACGTCCGAGATCCTTTCCACGAGAATACGAGCGCAGGGAGTCAATGTCCTATGCGCACGGATGATGGGCCAAACAAACACGGCCATCATCAACTTCGAGGGACTGAAGGTTCCGTACTACGTTTATTTCAGGGTCGCCGAATACCGGTGCCTACCACACCGACCCGGAGAACAAATATGCAACGCCTGCTTGGGCCTCGGGCACCGCGTAATGTTTGCCCCCATACCGAGGAGAACAAAGGCTGCAGGTGCGGCAAACCCGGAACAGCGAACCAAAAGCACGACTACAACGAACAATGTGTCAACTGTGGTGGGTCCCATCAACCCAGGCAGCACACCATTGTTGGACCCCCGTTGGCCCAATGTTGGCAAAAACTGGTTCCAATATTGGTCTGACGTTGGCATTTTCAAAAACGCCACCCGATCCAATGGTGGTCCAACATTGGTGCCAATGTTGGACCACTGGTTTGCCAACGTTCTAGCCCACGTTGGACCAACGTGGTTTGCGCTTCTTTTATCCAATATTGGCATAGAGGTTTCACAGTTGGCTGAACCAACATTGGCATCCAGCGCCTTACACGCTGGCTCTTCCAACATTGGCCGAAATATTGGCTATTCCAATATTGGCATCCAATCTAATACACTGGCTATTTTTTGCATCCATTGTCTATGACATTATTGGATGTCATTTTTCAGTCCGTGTTCTAACCAGTGTCACAAAAACAGTGCAGAGAACCAAGCAAGTCCCTTGCCCTTTTTCCTCAAGCACTGTTTTGTTTATGATACTAAAATCTAATAAATGCAGCAATTTTACCAGATTTGGACACTTTAGAAATCAGTAACGAATGCAAATGAATTGCTCATAACGTTTGACAGTTCATAATTTATTTAAATCGAATAAAAATATTAAAAAAATTGTGCAACCAGGGGGGCCTAGGCAGACTCGGCGGCAGGCTCGGTAGTGGACAGGGCAGAGGGCTGGGCGAAGAGCTGGGCAAAGGGATTCCACGCAGGGGCCTGGCCACAGGATTCTGAAAGAGACAGATGCGGGGGTTTTAATTCAGGTGAAGGGTTTCAGAGGCTCTCAGTTCTCTCTTACGCTTGTCAATAATGAATATCAAACTAAAACATAGCTTCATTATTATTCGCCGCCCTTTAATTAACTATTCGATTAATCGGCTCAGTTGCTCTGCAAGTATAAAATCCCGGAAAGGCCTACCGACATTTTTATGTTTACTTTTCCATATTATAAACTTTCTATTCCAGTGAATTATTTTTCGTTATTTTGTATGTAAAAAAAACTTAGTACTGCCTTCTAAAATAAATAGATGCGCAGGTAAGACACCGGGACCGGCTTGCTGGAATCAGTGTCTCAGCTTAGACTGGGTGAAGGAAAGCACTGTAAAGGCTGGGACGCGCGAGCGTCTTGAGTCGAGGTTTGAGTCCCGTTCAGCTCGTACGCTGGCTTTGGCAGTGCTTCCTTTACCCCCGTCTCAGCTGAGACGCTGTTTCTAGAAAGACGGCCCAGGCGCTTACTATTGTTTTGTTCGTCCGACTTGTCCTTACTCAGAGCTCGATCGATCTAGATTAAAATATTTATAGTGGTTTAAAAAATCAATGAAATAGTACGAAGGTTATTTCATAAATTGCTTAGCTCTACTCTTGCAACATCATGGCGTCCCTCAACCTTTCATCTAGCTTTAAGAAGTCTTAAGAATTACAATCTCGCCATTTAGGTTAACACCAAGATTTCTACGTTGATCTGAAAAAAAAAACAAAAAAAACGTTTTTAAGATTTACGGTGTTTGCGGCACGGAAATATGTAGTTAATAATGTACCCATATTGCCTTCATAATATTCACAATTTATAAATGCAACCGCTGGCCTCCCTCTTCAGCTCACCAGTGTCAAACGCACTACTAAATTAACAGTTCAATAAATACCCCGGTATAAGTAACAACATGACAGTTGAACAGAAGTTGATGCTGGAATCAATCAAGAGTTTAAAATAAATCGCGCACATAAAATAGCTTGTCGTGTAAAGACAAATTACACTCGCAGAGCGCGGAGACATAACTGACACTCCACTCGCATCCAACAAGCCGAACCTTGGTAAATAAGGACTACACAACGCTTTGTGGTATTCGGCTTTGGACGTACCGGGAGAACTTTTTATTACAGCACACATCTACCGCCAAGAGGACAGCCATATTTTAACACACAAAAATAAAAGTAAATAAAAATGACTTCGAACACAAAAATAACCAATCAGAACGTCTCTCACGGTCTATTAGAATAAAAAGCACTTGCAAATAGCGCTGTACAGGGCCTTTCGGGCCGATCGCTCTGGATTACACGTTGAACCCCTGGCACAGAGTTCGACACGGTTCAAACTCATAGGATAGGGACAAACCGTACATTGCGTACCAAGAATACCTATCCCCAATGGTCAGGAGGACTTCTTGTCACTCACATGGAAGAGAAGGCGGTCCGTCGTGTCTTCGGTCCGTCGAAGCCAGTGGTCACATGTATGCCCACAACAAAGGAAGATCACCGGTGTGTAGGCGCTGCCGAAAGAATATCCATGGTCTTGGCAATCCGCATGTTGAAGATCGCACTTGGCACTAAGACGAAATGCGCTGCTGGTGATCGGAACTCTCGAACTAGATTTACCACATTTACCACAGAAGCGAAATCTACAGCAGGCCCGCAGGCCGCATCACACGCGAAACTAGGTCCGGTCTTCGCAGGCATTCCGGGTTTGTCAACGTCTAATGCGTCATCCGTCAAACAACGTGATAACGCTTCCACCGCGCCTTCAGCTTAGGGAGAGGGAGAAAAAGAGAGAAGTAGAAAGAAAGCAGCCCAGAACGGGGGGTGCGCTTACAAAGGCTAATCTTCAGGCCCATCTCAACAATGAACCCAACCAGAGGATTTGTCACTTGTACCCAAGGTTGATAGTGCAGTGGATGTTATGCGTGGCCTTGGGCTTTTAGGCAGGTTCCGTGCTCTGCCTTATCACTAGCTTCGAGACTGTAGTCACGTGACCCTAACCGGAGACACGATTGGTCTAAAACACGCATAGCGTCTACCCTGCTGCCTATACTGATTGAACAGAACAGCTCTTTGAAGGCCAGCTTTTGAATTTCTAAAGAGGCTGTCCAGCCCAAAAGTGATTCTAAACGGGGCAAGTTTGAAGACACTGTTTTACGTCGTATAACTCACATTAAAATTTAGAATGAAGAAATAAGCGCGACTATATTTTGCGCACGATGTCCACAAATAAATAATATATATATATATATATATATATATATATATATATATATATATATATATATATATATATATATTTTTTTATCAATAAATTTAAAATTATTTTTACACTGTTAGGTTCGCGTTTTTAAACTTCAAAATTTTTTTACGAAAGAGTTACACATAAAATACACCACGGACAGCACATCGTCCGACTTTCAACGCACGATGAAACGCCGACGCTCGCTGACAGAAGGTTGCGATGCTGCGCGAACAATTTCGGAAAGATGCTGCGTAGGATACGCCGGGCGCAACGGCTTCGCGACCGTTCGAAGAGCAAAGGATTCGCGACGACATAGTAGCGTCTTCCAACTTCAGTAAGCTAACGGGGCTCGAGAGTACCACGCTCACATTTCCGCAGAGCGAGCGCGGCCGGCCAGATGGAGGCGCAGTATGCACTCGCGTCGCGATTGCTACGTCGCTGCTCTGCCTACACTGATGACATGTGCACTGGCAGTCGAAGCAGCCCTCCCGAGACTTCATTCGAGTCCAATAGACAACTTTCTAGCGCGATAGACTCTCGTAAAAGTGAGAGTAGAAGTCGCTTCGGTTGGCGGTGTAAGCGGCGGACAGAAACATTAAATATAAAAAAGAAAGCACGCAGAAAGAAATACAAACATGGCAGGGGCACGGGAAAAGTAGGAGACGTTAACGCTACGGAATGCATATACATACAAAATACACTGGAAAAGACAAAAATAATTAAATCTAAAAAACGGAATTAAGTTTTCAACGCCGAGGTTAGGCAATGCGAAGGGAGAGCAGCAGGCAAAAAAACTGCCATAGTCCTATAGGCAGCTAAGGACGTATTTGTGATCGCGGTGATAAAGCACCGGCGACGTATGCCCCATGAAGTTGGGTAAATAAAATTCTCGCCCCGAGCGAGCGCGTGAATGACTCTTTTTTTACTTTCCTACCTCTTCAATGCAAAAAAAGGGTCGCGGGTTTATAGCCTAGGCGACACAAATACCGATAAGCCATTGGCTATGGCAGTGCAATATTGACCAGCCTATACCATGACATCACCAATATTGGAAAACTCTTGGCTTTGACAGTTTAATATTAACCAGCTTAAGCCAGCGTATATTCAATATCGGAAAGCCATTGGCTCTGACAGTCCAATATTGGACAGCTTATGCCGGCGTATAGCCAATATCAGAAAGCCAGTGGCTCCGACAGTCCAATATTGGACAGCTTATGCCGGCGTGTATCCAATATTGGAAAGCTATTGGCTTTGACAGTCCAATGTTGACCAGCCTGTGCCAACGTATCACCAATATTGGAAAACCACTGGCTTTGATAGTCCATTATTGTCCAATGTGATTCCAATATTGGGAAACAAATGGCTCGTTGGGCCACTGATGGGCCATTCTTTGCCACATCAAATCCAATGTTGGCCCAATACGGTGTGCTGCCTGGGAAGCCACCGACCCAAAGTGTCCGGCAAGAGAGCACGGGCTACTCAACAAGGCTCATGTCCGTCGCCAGCTAAACCGCCAACCTCCCGTACAACGCAAGCCTCTGACGGTACTATTAAGACCGCGTCAGAAGCCATCTGCGCCGTCAAATAAGGTAAATAACCCGCAAATAACCCGCAACCCAGACCACGGCCGAGCCACACCCCATTGCCGCGCGTAAAAGTCGCGTCTATCACGGATCCCACATCTGCGGAAGCAGCTGCGATGAAACGAGGACCGACGCCGAACCCCAAGAAGCGAAACCGAAATCCACCTGAATCCCCAGGTCAACCACCGGCTGTCCCGGCAGCTGAGCTCTCCGGTCTCAGCGAGCCCGCGAGCAAAGTAAGGTTGAAGAAGCCGCCCCCTTCAAACCCACTCCTTCCCTCACTCAGCCACCCCCCCCCCCTCCCCCCCCCCCCCTGAACCCAGCCACACATCAGAATGCGAGCTTACACCCATAAAGCAAAAAGCGACGTCAGCCGAAACCCTAGAAAAGCTCAGAGAAGAATCGAACGCCAAGCTGAAGGCGCTTCAAGTCGAGATGATGGGTGAGCTTGACAGGCCAGTCTGTAGCTGGCCAAGGTCGTCCACAACGACGCACAAGCTCCGATGCGCAGCTTTGCAGAAGAAATCATCTCACAACAAGAGTCTCGCTTCCTGCAGATTATTCAACACATCATCCAGTTCTTGACGAAGCAGGTGGCGGAACTCAGAGTTCAGTTGCGCCAACTCGCGCAGTCCAGAATGACGGTCCCAATTCCAAACGAGTCCGTGGCCGCGATCACAAGCAGCACCGCACCCACACCAACTACGGTCAACGCAAAGATCTTGCCCTACCCCACCACCCAGGAGCCCCCCTACACACCGCAGCTCTAATATGGCAAGCCGAAAAAAGACAACACCCATTATCAACCATAACCTGGTCCGAGAAACACAGAACAGCACTCTGGCAATAGAATTGTAGAGGGTACAGGCGCAAGCGCGACGCTTTCATGCAATACATCGGCACAAGAGACTCCACACCAAATATCATCGTACTACAGGAACCAAACTGCCCTCCGAGCCTCTCAGGGTATACTATGTTCATGCAAATGAATAGCGGCCCGGAGGCTACACTGTACAGAGCGGCAACCCTCGTCGCAAAACACATCCTCGTCATAAAACATTCCTTCGAGCAGAATAGACATACCACACCACATATTACTCGAAATCCCACTCAAGGAAAAGACGCTCCCCAGCCTCTTCGTGCTCAACGTCTATAGCGCCCCAAGCGAGTAGGCCGATGACTTCAGAGCCCTCTTCCACGATGTAATCCAAGTGTCTCAGCCCCGAACGAACTCCCTGGTGATCGTGGGCGACTTTAATGCGGCCCACCTGACGTGGGGATATGTGCAGAACCCCACGGGACGCAGGTTAGCACAAGCCATCGCCAACAATCATCTTGCCATCATGACAGAGCCAGAACAGCCCACAAGAATGGGCAACAGCGACTGTCGCGACACGTGCCCAGACCAAACCCTAGTCGGCACGCAGACCTCGTGTAGCTGGTCCAACCTGGACGAAACCCTGCGAAGTGACCTCTCCATCCTGGAGACTGAGGTCTGCGATGGAGGCCGTAGAACACGAAAGCTTCGACCCGCTCGGCTCATGAACTGGGACCAGGTCAGACAGCAGTAAGGGAACGCCTAGAGCGGAGACATTGTCTCCATCCAGGAATAGACCCAACGACTCCATAAAGACGTTGATCGAGCAGCCAAGGAAGTCTATACTACCATCGACACCCCTGCGATAGACCCCCATTTCCTACACCTGTGGGACGCCCGGCGAGGCCTCACCAAGCGGTGGAAGACGAAGAGATTCAAAACGCAAGCTACGACTGCGCATCGCCGAACTGGGCCAAAAGGCGGAAGACAGGCAAAAAACATTTGGGACCAACTATGCAACAGGTTGCGGGGAACGCTTGCAACCGCTAGGACTTGGGCGATCCTGCGGTCTTTGCTGGACCCATCGCGCTTCAAGACTGAGACATCCGAGGCCGTGACCAAACTTCTGCACAGACTGCAGCGGGAAGAACCTTTAATCACAAAGGAACTGGAATCCCGATACCTCGCAACCGGCCAACGCCCCGACTACGCAGAGTACAGCTACACCGAAGAGCCGACCCAGTTAGACGCAGACTTCACAGAATCGGAGATACAAGCTATCCTCGCCAAGCTTATGGGCACCACAATCCCGGGTAAAGACGGACTCACAAACAAAATGCTGCACAACCTCGACGACGCGTCCATTACGGCGCTCACCCAATATTTCAACGAGGTCTGGAGGACAGGCAGTATCCCGGAGGAATGGAAACACGCGGACATTACACTCATTCCTAAGCCTGGCAAGCCACTGGGACTTCAAAACCTACGACCGATCTCGCTCACGTCATGTGGGGGAAAGCTCATGGAGAACGTCGTCCTGTCACGACCACAACCATATCTCGAGTAACAAGAGCACTTTGCGGGTACCATGTATGGATTCCGACCGCACCTCTCCACGCAAGATGTACTCCTCCAACTCAAGGAAGGGGTCCTGGACTTTCAAAGCCAAGCCCAGGCGACGCCAGTGCTAGCCATCAATTTCAAGGGGGCTTTCCATAATGTCTCGCACGATGCTATACTACGCAACCTCACCGAGACCCACTGCGGTACAAAGGCATACAACTATGTGCGATACTTTTTTATGGATCGAGCCGCCACTCTGGGGATTGGCGACATCCGCTCGGACACCATTCGCCTAACAGGACGAGGGAGGCCTCAGGAATCAGTTGTATCACCCTTGCTGTTCAACGTGGCAATGGCGGGCCTCCCGCACAAACTCAACGAAATCCCGCACTTGCAACACGCTCTCTACGCCGACAATATTATGGTGTGGACCACCACAGGGCCGGAGGGGGAAATCCAGGGCAAACTGCATGAAGCAGTAAATGTCACCCAAGACTACGCGGGTGCGGCAGGGCTAACCTGCGCGAATGAAAGATCCGAGTTCCTGGTGATCTGAAAACGCTCAGTACTGAATTAACACGCGCCGACCATCAACCTAACGCTAGCAAATACACCTATAGCCCGGGTAGAGCGTCTACGAATACTTTACACGTACCTCAAAAACAACGGAGGAGCACGACACGCCGTGGAGCTTCTGCGCAGACAAGCCGACCAAATAGCCTACCTTATCCGACGGGTCTTCAATCGGAAAGGGCGGCTCAGTGAACAAGATAGGCTGCGAATTTATCAAGCCCCATTGTGAGCCGGTTCACATATCATATGCCTTTTCACAACTTCGCCATCACCGAAATGGACTGGCTAAACACTGCGCTCCGCAAGGCGATCAAGACAGCCCTTGGTCTACCAGTAAGTACGTCAACGAAGCGACTTCTGATGCTGGGGGTCCACAATACGGTGGAAGAGCTAATCAAAGCGCAAAAAACAGGACAGCTCACACGCCTCAACGCCACCAGACCGGGACGACCAATGCTGTGCAGACTTGGTTACACCAATCTCACACAAGAAGAGCCACCCGCCCCAGCGCGCCTGAAACCGGACATCCTGAACCGCGTACAGGCAGCACCTATCCCTAAGAGCATGCACCCAGACCTCCACACAGGGTGACGAGCGGCTAGGGTCCGGGTCTTAGAGAAAGTTTACGGCCCAGACCCACAAAAATGGTACACAGATGCTGCTCTCCACAAGGAAAGAGCTGGAGCAGCAACCATCGCAGTGACAGACAGAGACGGCAACTGCCATAGCGGGGCTCCATCTCAAACATCGCATCAATCCAGGAGGCGGAGGAGATGGCCATAGCGCTGGCCATCTCACACGCAATCCCACGCAGAGACACCACCGACCTCAAACATAAGATAACTATCGTCACCGACTCGCAAGCAGCGTGCTGAGCGTTACGGGCAACACCCTCTACCCACGAACAGCACACCTCACCAACGCCATAAGCACCGACCGGTTACCAATACCGGTCATCTGGGTCATCTGGGCCCGTGCACATCTGGGCTTATCCGGCAACGAAAGAGCTCACGCACTGGCCCGAGCGGCAGCGACAAACCGGGGCTTGTCGGATGCGATCAAGATACAGCGGAACCCAGAGCCAAACGCACCCGCGGACTCCTACTCCCTCCACACCCCAACTGACACACAACTTAAAACCTACCACCTGGTAACGGAATACTACCGAACAACCCGCTGGGTCCTGCCCCCTCCGCATTCGGAGCTATCCCTGGCGGAGGCAGCGGACTGGCGACAACTTGAAACGTTTACGTTCCCTAGCCTCCACCAGCGACATCGCTGGTTCCCCAACCACTACCCAGGCACCTGCCCAGGATGCGGCAGCGATCACCTCAACGTGTACCACTCCATCTAAAAATGCCCCCCCCCCCCCCCCCCCCCCCGCCGGTGAGGGTACCACCCGTATTCCTTCCCCCACCTTTTCCTCCTTGGAGGCGGCCCTATCCGGCACAGAGCTCGATGACCAGCAGAGGCCGCAAGGTCCTTGCACTTTTCGAATAATAATGTTTATGATAATGATAGCGGTATGATCACCGCCTGAGGAACTATCCTCACCCAACCAAAAGAGCTCAGCATCCAGGTGGCGGTCCAGGTCACTCTCGTGCAGCTTTAAAGACGTTGATATTTACTTATGAACGCTAAGATTGCTATAAACAGCCCCGGTGACTCCGAAATAAATCCTGGCTTCGGTTTTTTTGCATTTTCGGCTTAATCATGACAATGATAAAACTGAAGTGATTTCTGCAGCTCAGCTAAGTTAAAAGTTGGATTCCATGCACAGTACACAAAACTCTGATATTGACGAGAAATTGTAAAAGTGATATGACAGGCCTTCGGACTCTACGGGATGCTTAATCAGGATGACTCCGGATTACACTCAGATTGTGTAAGCATCTTATTGTTCAGAATTACAGATCTCCAGGTAGGTGAGGGACACCGTTCCCATTGGTCCTCGAGTGCGGGTCTAGGCGCTTGGGGATTTTGCCAGGGGTCTACTGAGCGCGCGTCCTCAAAGTGCTACAGTACATTGTGTGCGTCTGCTGCAGTTGGTGTTAAACCTTTTAAGAATTAATTTCTCTTTCTCGTCCGGGATTAGAGGACAAGACTAGAGAATCCTTGGAAGCTCCTATCACAATTGAGGAAGTGTTTTTGTAAGAGGAGCCCTCAACCCGTTGAAGTCCCCGGGTTCAGATGGCCTAAGTGCCACTTTTTATGAGAGGCTCAAGCTGTTACCCGTCACCAGTCTTAGCAAACATATTAAAAGAACTTTTGTACCGAATGCTTAACCTCCGTCTTTTTTTATAGCCCACACTGTTTTGACTCCTAAAACATAAGGCACGGTTAAGCTACGTCAGGTAGCGGCCTATCGTCCTTTTAGTCTAACATACATGGAGATACCAGCTAAAAGGTTACAAACAGTAATAATAGAAGTAGTAGGGTCGCACCAAACATGTGGCATGTAGAATATTTATATGAAATCATATCGGTTTCATTGAAGATAAAGAAGAGGACAAATACTTGAGCGCGAAAATTAAAACGGGATGACAAGGAGGATGAAGACGTGATCGCAAGAAAACGCCTCAACGGACATCAACGCCTTCCAAATGTAAATATTGTATATAAACCCTTTTGATTACTCCTCCTGTACCGATATTTTATAAAATCATGGTGCCGAAACCCGGGAAATAACGAAAAAAACGATGGAAAGGCTCAAGAGAAGACGAGGAGTAATACGGTCCACTGTTACCAAGCTTGTCAACGACATTTCCTCGGCATTAGAGCTAACTCCGCTACCAGAAGGTGACATAGAAGAGAAGCTCAACTTCCTCACATTGAAAGAAACGTCGCTACACCATTTAGATACGGAGATCGCAGACCTCATTGACCAGAACGAAACAGAAGAAGAAACGCAAACCTGTACCACGTACGAAGAGACTATAAGCAACGTTAAAACAAGAACGGCCCGAGCGTTACGAAAACAGCACTGCAACGAAAGAGTTTTTTCTAACAACGACACTGAAGCAAATGACCCTAGAGAACGTCAAGCAAGTGGACCTAACGTCAAGCTTCCACGACTAGAACTTCCAAAATACAACGGAGATCTTGAAGACTGGCAAACGTTCTGGGACCAGTTTCAGTCATCTATAGACCACAATCCAACACTGTCTCCAGTCGACAAGTTCAAATATCTGAAGATCTACCTGGTCGGAAAGGCCGATGCTGCAA
This sequence comes from Ixodes persulcatus, assembly GCA_013358835.2. Classification (NCBI taxonomy): domain Eukaryota; kingdom Metazoa; phylum Arthropoda; class Arachnida; order Ixodida; family Ixodidae; genus Ixodes; species Ixodes persulcatus. The sequence continues at coordinate 53,696 of JABSTQ010010124.1, forward strand.
TCAAGGGGATTCCCGTGACCAGTGACAATTACAACGCTGCTGATTGAACTCTTAAAGAAGAGATTCGGTCAGCCCACTGTGATAGTTAATAACCATCTTTCCCATCTCATGGACACCAAACCAATAAGATCCTCAGAGGACACAGAAGGACTCAGGAAACTCCATGATGATGTAGTGACAAGGATCAGTAGCCTACAAAGTCTAGGAGTGGATGTACATTCTTACGGTGTTCTTCTGCACACCGTACTCCAAAGAGCCCTCCCTTCTGATCTTCTGTTGAGGTACAACCAGAAGCTGGAAGCTAAGGGGCCTTCAGGGGACGGGGAAGACAATCTCACAGTACTTCTTGCATTCCTTGATACAGAAGTTATAACAAAGGAGAAGTGCTTTCAACTCTCCACACACTCTTTAAAAGAAAAGTTCCGTCCATCACAAGGGTCTATTGTTGACAAGATAAGTTCTGCATCGGCTCTTCCTACATTAGAAAAGGTGAACGTCCACTGCTGTGTTTTCTGTGGCTCTGATGACCACCCGCTGCAGGAATGCACAACACACCTGACATTACAAGAGAAGAAAGAGAAACTTAAACATGACAACAGATGTTTTCGATGTGGAAAACAATTTCACAGAGCAAGAGAGTGTCGAAGCGCACGATCGCTTTCTTGCGCGAGTTGTGGCGGCAGACACCTGACAGTGTTGTGTGATCCAGAATGGGCTGCACTCCGACCATCACCTAACGTTCCTGGAGGGCCTTCGCAGTTCATCGGAATATCTAGAGCGGGATCAAGTAGTCCCCAACAAGTGTTACTTCAGACTGCTAAAGTACTAGCTAAGGGTCAAATTGAGACAACACTTCGAGTCCTGATCGATGGGGGAGCCAGCGTTCCTTTGTAAAACGGACTGTCTCAGAAAAGCTCCGTTGCCGACCCGTCGGTGAAGAAGACCTCACCATTTTTGCCTTCGGTGACTCTGCACAAGGGACAAAAAGAAGGTTTCGCCGCGTCGAGATTGTTCTGAAAAGCCATCACAGCAGAGCACAGATTGTCATAGAGGCCTTGGAAGTCCCCGAGATTTGTGGAGAAATTCTCTGCGTAACAGACACCAGCCTCATACAAAATCTACAGTCGAAGGGTATGACTCTGGCGGACCTTCCCTTAAAGAACGAAATACCAGAACCTGGAGTGAACATCCTCATCGGGTCTGATTATTATTGGAAAGTAACGACTGGGAGTATCAAACGTATCAACTCGTCTCTGGCTGCTGTGGAGACCATATTTGGCTGGTCTTTGCAAGGTCCCGTAAAAGTGAGTAACGCCTCTAATGTATGTACCGCCACTGCTATGTTCACGATGAGCGTCGGCGAGGCATCTAACGACATCTGCTCAGAACTGCGCAAATTTTGGGAACTAGAAAGTCTGGAAATTAGGGACTCACCACCGAAGGACCAAGAGTGTGGCTCTTTTATGTATTTACTAAAATCGTTCAACTCCTCCGTGAAGAAGATAGACGGAAGATACGAAGCCCGGCTATTGTGGACGTCCCCTGAACCTCTGTTACTAGACAATAAGGATGTTGCAGAAACTCGCTTAGCTGCATTGCTCAGAAAACTACGTAGAGATGACTGTCTGCTCATGCAGTATGACAAGGCTGTGAGGGAGTACCTTATTAAAGGGTTCGCCAAACGAGTTCAACCTGATGATGACGAGGAACACAGTGAAAAAACGTATTACTTGCCCCACAGAGCCGTGATAAAAATGATCGACAGACAACCAAGGTCCGCATAGTGTTCGATGCGTCGTCTCATGCCCCACGTTGTACTTCTCTAAATCAAAACCTCCATGCAGGACCAAACTTAAATCCTGACCTGATGCAAATGCTGTTAAGTTTTAGAAGGCACCCGATCGCCCTTTGCGCTGATATTGAGAAGGCTTTTCTACAAGTTTTTCTTGCACCCGAAGATCGAAACGATCTTCGCTTTTTCTGGCTTCGAGACATTCCAAGAACTGCTCAACCGCACAACCCTCCAGAAATCTGGAGAATGACAAGAATACCGTTTGGAGCAACCTGCAGGCCGTTCCTCCTTGCAGCCACTATACGACATCGTTTGGAGAGTGTCCGAGGCCGATTTCCAGAAACCACCATGACCTTATCTAGCTGTCTTTACGTTGACAATTTACTCACTGGATCGAAAACAGTCAAACAAGCTCAAGTGCTTCACGAAGAAGCTAAGGTTATCATGGGTGAAGCCGGTATGAACCTCCGTAAGTGGTGCACAAATGACAAAGATTTACAATCAATCTTTGGTAAGAGCGAATCATTAGATGAACCACAATTTTCACCTGACGACGCTACAGGTAAATTTACGAAAATACTAGGCCTTCTTTGGAACAGGGCCAGCGATCAACTTAATATTAATGTTGACAACATTCTGGGTTTCGTAAACCTTGCGAAGCTAACGAAACGCAACATTTTACAGACTTCAGCGAGAATATTTGACCCTCTTGGATGGATCGCGCCGGTGACCGTGAGGGTGAAGTTGCTGTTTCAACGACTCTGCGAACAGGCAGTAGGATGGGACGACGATCTTCCAGGTGACATCACCAGAGAATGGGTAGATTGGTGCTCGCATTTGTCAACTATTCACGAACTAACGATACCCCGGAGATACTCAAACCTAGACACCGAGGGCGATGGTACAGTCGTAGGACTTCATGTGTTTTCAGACGCAAGTCCAAGGGCATACGGTACGGCAGCATACCTCAAGATCGACAATGAGAAACATGTCACGACTGGTCTGATCGTATCCAAATCCAGAGTAGCGCCCATGAAGAATCTTACACTTCCAAGACTAGAACTTATGGGGGCCTTGTTAGCCGCTAGGTTACAACGCTATCTTATCGAGAATTTACACATACACATACAAGCCGTCATCTTGTGGACTGATTCAAATATCATGTTGCACTGGATCAAGGGTTCGAAGTCAAAATGGAAACCTTTCATTGCGAACAGAGTAGAAGAGATTAAACAACTAACGAATCCTATACAGTGGAGACATTGTCCAGGTACCGAAAATCCAGCTGATCTCCTTAACTAGGGGTGTTACTCCTCTTTCACTGGCGTCAAGCGCAATATGGTGGACTGGACCACATTGGTTACAAAAACCATCGCGTGAATGGCCTGAACAGTCGATGAAAGATGAGCTAATGGAGGATAATATATCTTTAGAACAAAGACAAACAGTTCCTTGCGCGACTCTCTTGATTGTAGAACCCCTTATCTCTCTAGAAACTCACAACAACCTTAATCGCCTTTTACCTGAAACGGCCTGGATTCTCCGCTTTGTACCCAACTGCAAAAGATTGACCAGGAGACAGGGAGGCTTGATTGCCGTCGAAATAAAAGAAGCCGAAATCACATTGATAAAACAAGCCCAACGTGAAGAATACGCCCATGATCTCATTACCCTCAAAGAAAGGAAGACTCTTGACGAGACATCACCTTTAAGTTCTCTCACACCGATTCTCGACTCCAGTGACATCATACGACTGGGCGGAAGACTACAGAAGACACAACAAAGAATAGAAGAAAAACATCCCATCATTCTGCCCAGCACGCATAAGTTCACGGAATTATTAATTAGATCTACTCACGAGAGGCTTCTGCACGCTGGTCTTTGTGACACCTTAACCAGTCTCCGAGAAAAATACTGGATAGTAAGAGCACGGCAAGTTACTAAAAGAATAATCAAGCAATGTCTAACCTGCGATCGCTTTCGATGCAAGCCAGCTAGCGAAGCAACCGCACCGCTACCGAGTATGAGGGTGAACCAAGCTGATCCCTTTGAAATCTCCGGCATGGACTTCGCGGGTCCCCTCTTCTCTAAGGAATGTGGCAGTGTTAGCAAGTGCTACATTCTTATCATTACTTGCGCTGTGACCCGAGCGGTGTATCTCGAACTTGTAAGTGACTTGACTACCCAAACATTTATTCTAGCTTTTAGACGATTCATTTCTCGCAGAGGAGTTTGCCGTGTGGTAATGACGGATAACGCACAGACATTCCGCCGCGCAAATCGTGAACTGTCAGAACTGTGGAACTGCATACGTCGAGAGGAAGTCACAGCCATGTTTGCGTCTTTCCGAATTGAGTGGCGTTTTATAGTAGAAAAAGCAGCTTGGTGGGGGGGGGGGGGGGGGGATTTTGGGAGCGTATGGTTCGTTGTGTGAAAACTTCCCTGAAAAAGGTTTTTGGACGTAGTTATCTGAAATTTGAGGAGTTGATCACGGTATTAACGGAGATCGAAGCAGTGCTTAACTCCAGACCGTTGACCTTTGTATATTCAGAGGTTTCAGAACCATCCCCTCTCACACCAGCGCACTTCCTTGTTGGAAAGCGACTTACCACACTCCCCCGCAGACAAAAGGTAACAGATCACTTTTGGAATAGATGGCGAAGAGAATACCTTAACGAACTCCGGTCTGCCCATCATTCTCGTCCCGTCCTGTCACGCACTTTGAAAGAGGGTGATTTTGTGTTAGTAGATGAACATTTACTTCCCCGACAATGTTGGAAAATGGGTGGAATAGCACAAAAGTTTCCTGGGCGTGACTTCAAGGTGAGATCTTGTTCGATAAGGCTGCCACACGGCAAAGTTATCAAACGGCCTATACAACTTTTGTACCCATTAGAGTCACTTAATGAATAAGCAGAGCTGCTCATTGCGGGGGCGGAAGTGTGTAGAATATTTATATGAACTCATATCGGTTTCATTGAAGATAAAGAAGAGGACAAATACTTGAGCGCGAAAATTAAAACGGGATGACGAGGAGGATGAAGACGTGATCGCAAAAAAACGCCTCAACGGACATCGACGCCTTCCAAATGTAAATATTGTATATAAACCCTTTTGATTACTCCTCCTGTACCGATATTTTAGTTAAAAGAACTTTCGTACCGAATGCTTAACCTCCGTCTTTTTTTATAGCCCACACTGTTTTGACTGAGGTAGCGGCCTATCGTCCTTTTAGTCTAACATACATGGAGATACCAGCTAAAAGGTTACAAACAGTAATAATAGAAGTAGTAGGGTCGCACCAAACATGTGGCATAAGAGAAAGAACTATTTTACAATCATTGATAAAGTGCAAAGTATCCTCGAGTGTTGCGACGCCATGCATGCATGAGTCGGAATGCTGCACATGAACCTCGAAAAAAGCCTTCGATCGCGTACCTGACGACTTTCGTGTAGAGATTCTTGGTCATGTTAACGTCGGTACCGTTATCCGTGAGGGCGTACGCATGGCGTATAACGGCTGTGCGACCAGCCTAAGGCCTCATTCACACAGCCGTTTTTCCTCCCGGCCCGGCGTAAGCGCCGACCGTCCTTTCCGCCGGGGGAGAGGGTGTTGGGACCGGTTTCTGACCGAAATCGGGCCGCCGGACCCGAAATGGCCCGAACGAAAATGTCCAACGTCCCCGGCGAGAGACCGGGAAGGCCGGCGTCCCGGCCCATCAATTTACGGCCAATCACAAAATCGGAAGCTTTCGCTGAATCTGGCGGATTCTCAAAAGCTGGGTGCACCATGGGCACGGCCGTGGCAGGGGGATTTGATCGTACTGTGCCCTAACTGTCCTAACGACGAAGCCAACAAAGCTGTTTTTCGGGAAGGAGCGATGCCAGCCGGACGACAGGCGCATTGTGTGATGTTTACGGCTCTTGAACAACGGGCATACAGAGATTTGGATTTACTGCTGAGCTGCTGCTCGAAATAGTGAGACCACATCGGTTCCTTTGCGATAGACGTAAATGCGATTTTAGGGAAGAACAACCGAAGAAAGAAAATACGGTCGTCGATCATCGGGGACGAAATGCGGCGTAAGGAGTGATTGATGCAAAACGTGCTCGCGGTGGGTCTTGTCGTTTTTGTTTCGAAACGTGAAGACAAATAAAATGTTTTGAAACATGCAGAATCATTATCAGCGACCCAAACGCAAGCTCCAAGGAACAAAACAGTCGTCGCTGCGCCCATCGACGCCGATCGTCCGCTACATTTGGTGGTCGACGCCGCCACGCAGCAGCCACAGATACGGGATTACAAGATTGGTAGTAGAGATCGAGGGAAGTGTGAAATTGCGCACGAAATTAATAGGTTATACCCGTTATACAGTTTTACGGGATGCAAACTTTCGACGCGGACTTTGAAAGGTGCAGAAATATTTCTAAGCTAGGTGGCGCAAGTTACCGCCCAATATAAGGGGACACAGCCGCCAGGATACATCTATTCCTATAGCCACCGCCGGCAGCTCCGTCGCCGCTGGTTCGAACACTCGCCCGTCCCAGCACCGTCCCGTTTTCGGCACGGCGCCCACGGTGCTTTCGGCCGGGACGGGGCGAGACGCCGGCTGTGTGAATGAGGCCTAATTGAAAGCTTTTAGGAAACCGCTACCGTGTTCCACGTACCGCGCTACCGGAGACTTCGAAGCATGCTTTTAAACGCGTGCCTGCGTTATAACGTGACCGCAATGCGCGCGCTCATAAGCATGATTCAAAGGCTCCGGTAGTGCGGTACGCGGAACACGGTAACGGTTTGCTAAAAGTCCCTATTGTCAACATATCAGTCGGAAAGCGTGTCCAAGTGAACCTTTCCGTTCGCCAAGGATATCTCCTATCTCCACTTCTTTTTTTTTTATATAGAATCGCATTGTTATAAATAATTCGATCAGCAGGTTTAAACTTCAAGCAGCCAAGGTTCATGATTTATCTTATACTGATGATATTGCAATGATTTGTGCAACTCGCTCCATTACAGTCAATATTTTCAAGATACTCAACCGTTTTTGTGAACTGAGCGGAAGCTCTGTCAACTGGCATAAGTGCCTAGGCTTTTGGCGCGTTGAGTGGAGTTCGAATGGGTTTGTTTGCGAATATATGTGGGTTACCACCTCTGCGAAATATTAGCGTGTACCCTTCGAAGACTATCGAGACAGCAAGCCCTCGTGGTGTCGACAAAGGGAAGAGCTCCGAGAGAAAGCGGAAAAGGGGAAGGGGAGTGTTGCCTATTTGCACGTGCCACAGTTTTCATTTTTCTTTGTGTCGGCAAACTGTGGTACGTCTTACAAATTTCGCATTGTTCTCGCGTAAGTGTGCGCAAGCTCCACCGTGTATTCGCGATTTTAAATTCGGAGGTACACTTCGAATGAGTAAAATGAATCTCATTCGGCGCGTCCGTAATGGCGAACTTGGCCGTCACATCGGTATCTAAGTCAACTTGTAAATTGCTTCACTTACTTTGCGAACGCTAGTGAGCCTTTTTTTTTGTACCGTTTTTTAGGTAAGACTTGCTAGTCGATTGTCTAAATTTGTTGCCTCTACGGCTTCGTTGCCAGGCAGCATTTATGGCCACATCAAAGAAATCGTCGTCCCATTCCGGTATTTGTTAGCGCGTTCTTCTTACTAATATTTGAGCGACGTACCCCGCAAGCGTTTGCATGCGGGATGTTGTTCTTTTGTCCCCTTATACGGATTCCTATTCTGCGCAGGCCCAGGTCAAGATGTTCTCAAACGGGTAAAGAGGATTGGAGACCCTGCGTGCGATAAACCCTTCGTTTTCAATTACATATATATACTGTTCCCGTAAAGACATGGATGACTGATACATGTATGTTCGCTCCTTAGGGCGTTCACTGTTTCCTGTGTCGTAAGAATGAAACGGTGTAACACGCATTTCTTGAGTGCTAGGACGGCGTCTTCTTCTGGGACGCCCTCCAACGTTCCATAAGGACTTCCCCTTTGACTGGCATGGACTTGATACCTATCTATTGACAGTGAGGAAGACGTGTAATTTGACAGGGTGATGCTACTAGGTCGGCACAGTATATGGAGATCCCGAATGAATCTGCGGAATGCTGATAGAAATTTGGGCGAGATGCAATTGTACTTTCGCGACATTGTTTCTAAAATAACAAAGCCGTAGTGCTGATAGAGATGTCGTCATCAGCGAAGGCCAACGCTGGTCACAGATTGGACTCGACGATTTCGTCAACGTTCGGCACCGGCGCCGCAGATCGGAGTACATGGGGCGGAAGCTCGTGCTTCAGAACCCAGGGATCCTTGGTTCAATCTCCACCTCTACCTGCTTCGATCTGAATGTGCACCATACCCGCGCGCGGTCGTGTTTGACTACTGCGTGATTCACGTCAACGACCCCAGGCTAGCTGTTGTGCTGCACTGGCTAAATGTATTATCTACGGCTGAGACACCAGACGCCTACAGTGGCTGACTAACTTCCGACTGTATAAACAAACACACAAAAATATTGTTTATATGTGGAGCGGTAGAGAGAAATATTGCTATCCGAAGAAGAAAAAGAAACTTCGGTTCGCTATGTCTTCGTATTACATACTTATTTCGAGACGCGCAAAGATTCACCTAGCTTCCGATTTGTAAGGTGTTTGAAGAAACTACTCTTTTTTTTAATGAACCATAATATTCTTAGATGGATAATGGAAGATTGCTTTTAATGTATAACCAAGTGGGTTGAGGACCAGGTTCCAACTGATTCGGCCAGCACGCGCCGCGTATGTCGATGACGAACACAGTGGTTGTGAATGAAGACGATGACGAAGTATGAACGACGATCACGGTGGTTGTGAATGAAGACGATGACGAAGTATGAACGTCAATCTTCTTAACATTTTCCCCCTCTATATGAAGGACGGCACATTGGCGTCATAGGGGCATCACAGAGCTGCGATTGGTGGGTAGTACTTTTTGAGTCTGGCGACGTGAACGGTGTCACGGTAACGATGCCGGTGGTCCACGGGAACCTCAAGAGCTTCTATGACGAAGTTCACTGGGGATGTTTGGGATATCACCCGATAAGGTCCGTCATATTTATACAGGAGCTTTTCAGAGAGGCCTACTTGGCGTTGTGGGATCCAGAGCCACACTAAGTCTCCGGGATTGAATCTGTTTGGCTGATGACGAGAATCATATCGGCGCTTTTGTTCAGCCTGGGAGTTGATGGTTCGCAGACGCGCGATTTGCCGGCACTCTTCTGCATAGGAAGCCATTTCTGAAAGTGTCTGATTTTCAGTTGCGTCTGAACGGTATGGTAAGATTGTGTCCAGGGTAACAGAGGCTTCCCTGCCGAACAAGAGGAAAAATGGTGAAAAGTTGGTGGTGGCTTGGATGCTAGTATTGTAGGCGAAAGTTATGAATGGCAGAACCTTGTCCCAATTGGTTTGGTTGGCGTCGGTATACATGGCGAGCATGTCAAGAAGGGTTCTATTGAGTCTTTCAGTTAACCCGTTTGTCTGTGGATGATATGCAGTGGAATAGAATGAATGGTATTGCAAGCTGCGAGAAGTCCTTGAACTAGAGTGGAAAGAAATACCTGACCGCGGTCGCTGAGCAGTGTGTGTGGTGCGCCATGGCGGAGCAGTATATTGGTTAGAAAGAAGGTTGCCACATCTTCTGTGGTCGCAGTTGAGAGGGCGGATGTCTCAGCACATCGGGTGAGATGGTCGATTGCAACTACAACCCAGCGATTTCCAGAAGATGAAGTGTGCAAAGGTCCGATCAGGTCAATTCCAACTAGTTCGAAGGGTCGCGAGGGACAGGGTAAGGGCTGTAATAGTCCAGATGGCGCTTGCGTGGGACGGTTTCGTCTTTGGCACTCAGCGCATGCTTGCACGTAGCGCTGCACGCTGCGATAGAGTCCGGGCCAGAAGTATCGCTGGGAGATTCGAGTGTAGGTTTTTGCGAAGCCGGCATGGCCAATTGTTGCGTCTGAATGCATGGAATTCAGTACTTCGCCGCGAAGGTGTTGGGGGATGTAAAGTAACCAACGTTGGCCATGAGGCAGGTAACTGCGTCGGTATACAAGACTGTCCCGTAGACAAAAATGCCGAACTTTTCTTGAAAACGCGCGATCCGTAGATATTTGAGATCCGTTCAGGTGATTCATAATTTGAGTGATACGGGGATCTGACGCTTGATCGCGGGCCATATTTGTTAGGCTTAACGATTGAAGACAAAGAGGATCCTCGTCAAATAAGGTGTTTGGTGACTCTTCGGGAAGAGGGCAACGGGATAAGCCGTCCGCGTCGCCATGCTTCTTGCCGGACTTGTAGCGAACTGTGTAGTCGAACTCTTGGAGACGTAGCGTCCACCGCCCAAGACGGCCAGATGGGTCTTTCAGTGACGCTAGCCAACAAAGAGCATGGTGATCGGTGACCACGACAAAATGGCGGCCGTACAAGTATGGTCTAAATTTCCCGATGGCCCACACGATGGCAAGACCTTCTTTTTCAGTTGTGGAGTAGTTTCTTTCTGCTTTTGTGAGCGTACGGCTGGCGTATGCAACGACGTAGCTGGTGCATCCTTCTTTCTTTTGAGTGAGAACAGCTCCCAAACCGAATCCACTAGCGTCGGTGTGGAGCTCTATGGGTGCGGAACTATCAAAGTGGCGTAGTATGGGGTCAGAAGTTAATAAATGCTTTAGTTTGTCGAAAGATTGCTCGCACTCTGAAGACCAGCTAAAGGTAGTGTTCTTGTTAAGGAGGCAGTAAAGGGGTTCGGCGAGGCAGGCAAATCCGCGAACAAACCTCCGAAAATATGAACAAAGTCCTAGAAAGCTACGAACGTCTTTAACACTTTGTGGATGTGGAAAATGTGAGACTGCTCGGATTTTATCCGGATCTGGTTGGATTCCTTCCTTGGAAACGATGTGACCAAGAACTCGAATGGATCTGCTCGCAAAGCGGCATTTCTTCGTGTTTAGTTGTAATCCCGCTTTAGACAGAGCTGAAAGAATGTTATCTAGACGGCGGAGGTGTTCTTCAAACGTTTGAGAAAATACTACGACATCATCTAGATAGCGCAAACAAACTTTCCATTTTAGTCCACGAAGTACATTATCCATCATGCGCTCGAAGGTAGCGGGAGCATTGCATAATCCGAAAGGCATGACATTATATTCAAACAATTCGTCTGACGTAGAAAATGCTGTTTTATCTTTGGAAGATTCGGCCATGGAACCTGCCAGTACCCGGATCGAAGGTCGATGGAGGAAAAGTAGTTCGAGCCCTGAAGACAGTCCAATGCATCGTCGATACGCGGCATTGGATAGACATCTTTTTTTGTTATTTTGTTTAGGCGACGAAAATCTATACAGAAACGGACTGTGCCATCTTTCTTTTTTACTAACACCACTGGCGAAGCCCATGGGCTACAAGAGGGACGTATAACACCTTTCTCAAGCATTTCATTTACCTGCTCATCAATTAAATTTCGTTCAGCTAAAGACACCCTGTAAGGTCGTTGCCGTAGAGGGAGAGAGTCACCAACATTTATGTTGTGCTCTGTAGATGTCACGCGACCGAGTGAAGGGGAATTAACATCGAAACACTGCGCGTAGTGTTGGGGTAGAGCCAACAGGCTTTCTTTCTTTGATACCTCGAGGTTAGCATCGAGTGAGTCAGCGAGGAGAGGGTGAAGAGACTGACCAGGAGATCGGCACGTGATTTGAGTGGAGTTAGGGCTCGGCGTATCGAGGAACATAAGCTCACATTCGTCCTATACTGAGGCTATTCCTACGGTGGAACCTTGAGGGAGAAACAAAGAGGTAGAAGATGGGTTAGTCCCGACAAGAGAAGCAAACCCGTTGACGAACGTCGTTACACAATGCGGTACCACGATACCACTTTTGAGAAAGTTCGCTTGCGACGGACTAATGAGGGTAGTACAATTAACACAGTCGGGAGATGTGACACCCATTATGACGGAGGAGCATGGGGGGATTACGGTATCCTCAAAAAGGGAGAGTTTTGCATCTGGAGGGGGCTCACAAACATCGGATGGACCTACTTCAGATAGCTCAACCTCGCCATACGAGCAATCTATACAGGCATCAGCAAGGGTCAAAAAATCCCATCCAAGTATAATTTCGTGTGAGCAGGCAGGAAGCACGACGAGTTCAACCACATGAATTATCTGATCTATACAAATACGTGCAGTACATTTTGCCGTCGGAATTAAATTCTGCTTACCAGCTGTAAGAAGCGTATATCCCGAAAATGGTGTTGTCACTTTCCGTAGCCGTCGACAGAGATCAGCCCGTACTACTGAAACTGCAGCTCCTGTGTCTACCAACGCCTTGACCGATATACCTTACACATTAACATCAATGAGATTTCGTGGGTTAGGAGGGCTTCCGAGATGTGATGCAGCTGCAACTCTTGCCTCATTAGTTGCAGTTAGCAGTTTCCCCCATGCGTGGGATTGCTGCCGCGAGAGATCATGGGAGATGGCGATCGACGGCGCGGTGATGGGGAGCGGCTTGTCATCCTGGGACGATCGCTTCTTTCGGGTCGAGGGGCGGACATCTCGTAGTTGTGGCGACGTTCGGGTTCCATCGAATGGTATCAGCCGTTGTAGGGTTCTTCATATCTTGTTGAGTTCGCGTGCAAAGGACGGTATCCTGGAGAATGGCGGCGGCAATATCGGGCGATATGTCCAGCAATGCCACAGTTGAAGCAAATCGGACGACCGTCCTGAGCCCTCCAGTACCCTGGCTGGGCGCTGACTGGAGGCTGAAGTGAAGCACGCGGAGAGGGAACGTGCGGGGACAGCAGTACTGGTCGCGCAACAACTTCGGCGTATTGGGTGATATCGGAGGGGGAGGGGGACGTGGTACAGGCCCCAAGGCGGCGACGACTTCTTCTTGGATCAGACTGCGGATGCCCGGTGGCGCGACCGGAGGGGATGGTACGTGGGATACACGGGCGGATGTGCTCGTGCCCAGAATTCGCGTGACTTCTTCGCGAACGGCGTCGCGGATAAAACTGCGAAGGCTTTCGCGGGAAAACAGCGGATCATCTGGTGCTTGAGCAAGGCTCGCGATTGTGTGAACTGCGGTAGTTGAGCGCGGGACAGTCAGGCGTTGTTGGCGAATTTCTTGATAATTCTGACATGCCTCTCCAAGCTTGCTCACCGTGAGGTCGCTTTGGGTGGCAAGGAGTTGGAATGCATCCTCAGCAATTCCCTTCAAGATATGGTTTACTTTTTGTTTTTCGGTCATGTCCGGGTTGGATCGTCGGCAGAGCTGGAGAACTTCTTCGATGTATGCCGTGAAGGTTTCTCCTGGTTGCTGGACCGGGATGTTGAGTTTTCTTTCGGCGGTGAGCTTTCGAACGGCGGGTCTTCCAAATACCTCTTTGATTTTTGCCGTAAACTCCTCCCAGGTGGTGAGCACGGCCTCGTGGTTCTTGAACCAGAGGTTAGCAACGTCCGAAAGGTAGAAGACACCATTGCTTACCTTGGTAGCTGGATCCCATTTGTTGTGTCGACTGGCTCGGTCGTAGGAGTCTAACCAGTCCTCTACGTCATCGTCGCCCGCACCAGAGAACCATTTCGGGCCGCGTTGCCGGAGTGCTCCAGCGCACTCGATGGTTCGGGGGTGTCGGGTGGTTGGTCGGAGGTGGAATTGCCGACGGAGGTCGTTGAACCGGTCGCCATGCTAGTTGTTAGGACGCGGTTGCGGAGTTCCAGGGTGGTATCTGGTTACCGGAGCCGAAGATGCTTGAGTTCGTGGAAAGCCCGCACCTCCACCACTTCTTAGATGGACAATGGAAGATTGCTTTTAATGTATAACCGAGTGGGTTGAGGACCAGGTTCCAACTGATTCGGCCAGCATGCGCCGCGTGTGTCGATGACGATCACGGTGGTTGTGAATGAAGACGATGACAAAGTATGAACGACGATCACGGTGGTTGTGAATGAAGACGATGACGAAGTATGAACGTCAATCTTCTTAACAATATAAATTACGTAATATTTGGGCCAGTGACAAATCTGAAAAAAATGAGAAACAAAGTAGGAGTTGAGCACTCTCACAAGAAAAAATATAACTCCGATGTTCTCACACAATTGCTGTGTTCCCATAAAGATGTTCACCTCTACTAACAGGGCGTGATATTGGGCTAGTTGGTGATGCATAGGTTGAGTGGTTTTTTTTTATCACCTAAGTTATTTCCCTCTTTCATTTTTTTATATTAGATGAATATATCATATTTATCACTCGAGCGTTTTCCTTGTGCTCTCTCGAGCTTATTTCAAAAATATACTTTAATTCAAAAGATGTATATGTCTTGTAAAGCTCACAGCGACAACGTTAGCAAGTTTTTACATCAAATATGACTCCAAACTTACCATTTATATTGACGTTAAGCTCCCCAACTTAATAGGCTCGTAAACCTCGTAACTGCAATAAAGAGAAACTAGCAATCAATCAGTTACCAAGTCTCTGAAATTTCAATAACTGCTCACTTATTTAAAGGGGCTATTTTGTTTGCACAGTGTCCGGCGAAAACGAAATCTGCGAGAGGGTTGAACGATGTAGATGCAACGAAGTGAAAAATACACACAATGATTAAAATGAGAAAAGACGACTATAGGAACGCTCGGAGTCCTTCTCGCCCTCTTGCCATTGCCATATTTTGTTTTTCTGCGAATAGTTTTTTTTTTTATGAATGACCCTTTACGCATTATTATATCCGCAAGTAAATGCATCTTTTTCTTACTCAAGTCTATTGATACCAGCTCTTATTCCTGGGATATGTGTTAGGAAACGTATCACAACCTTACGCTTAGTACGTGGAACATATTTGAGAGGGTAGAGGAGCCACTTTATGGGCTTTGATTATTACAATGGTGTAGGCCAGGTTCAATTCACTATTAAATTTTCAAGATCTGTTCCTGAACTTACTTTCACGGCTTCGTTTTTAGACCGCCAGAAGCCGTGCCGCGACTATTTTTAGTAAAGTGATGGATGAATTTGAATTTTATAAACAAGTACCGCCCAGCGGGTGCATGCTGGGACGCAGACGGGCCAAATATGGCGGAGCGTCACCGCCATCTACAAAGGGAGCGTGCTCGCAAACGGCGGTGTGTCACCGGCGGTCACAGAAGGACAATAGGAGCGTGCGCATTTGGATGTATCCCACATGGACCGAAAATGGCGAAGCGTTGCCGGAATTCAATAGGAGCGCCCGTGGCACGATCAAACGATGGCAGTACTTGGATAAGTCAGTATGTACCGCGGTTTACTTTTTAGACCAAAAAAAAAGCCTGCCGCGATGTTTTTTTTTTATTTTTTATTCTTGCCTTCCGGTGCTGTTGGCTTCGCAGAAGTGACCAATACGGCGAGAGAGTGTTCGAAGTCGAGCCCTTTGTGCATCAAAATGCAAGGAAAGGCACGCCGATCAAAGGGAATCATAGAGAAAGTGCGGAGAACGCGCGATGACGAGGCAGCCAAGCGCGCGGCGTCATTGGTCAGCGTAGGGGGGAAACAAAAGTGCGCGCCGCATATGACGGGTAAACAGACGCACGAGGTGCGCAAGGAGCTCACGAACTTCCATGCCGTATAGTCTCGGAAAGAACGAGAACAACAGGAAATGTCTTTTTTTTTTTAAAATGGCAGGACACCAGTATGCTCACCGAGCCTTCCGCCGTGTTTTAATTGGCAGAAAAACCGAGCTGGCGTTCTCGGCACATCTGAAGATCCTCCCTGTGGTTCTCACCTTGTCTGTACCTAAAAAAGTAAAACAGTATTTTTTTTTAGTTGACTCGAGGTACAGCGTGTGCCAACTACCTTTTAGTATACGTACTTCGTGCAGCGGCCCGAAAATGCGGCTCGCATACTATGAATTCCACTTCCGGTTTAAATAATGACAGACAGTTTACCGTCACCGTGCCTGTAGGCCACTGAGTCTGAGTAACGACAGTTCAGTAACCTTGGTGTGCTTCCAATCAAGGTTTCCAGTGATCTGGAGCCATGTCTGAAACCGCATGAAATGAATTTCTGCCCTCCAAAATTACTAAAACATTTCGCAAAAAGAGCAACTCGATATCGCCTTAGCTTCCTGACTCCGTGTACCTAAAGCGGAGAAAGTCGCATTTTCGAATGCCGACAATTGCCAGTAGCTCCTGCTCTACAGTAAGCCGCAAGATGGCACCACCCACGTATGAATGGAGTGCAGATACTCTAAACGTAGATTATTCAGTGGCTCTCGGCAATACCACCGGAGCACAAGGCCTGCGCACAACCTTCCTTTCTTCCCTCCGCGTCATCACTAGTAGATCCACTTTGTACCGCCTAGCTTGCGTCAGAATCGCCGCCACCTCATCGTGCACCATCTCACAAAGAGCGCGACGTCAAAACGGACGCAGCGTGTGTCCCGCTTGAGGTGGGGCGGAGAGTCACAAATGATGACGTATAGCGCGGGCCTTGTATTCTACACAAAACTTGCACTGACGTCACCGGGTACACCATAGTGTGGTAAAGGGCGCGTGTGAGGCTAGCTTCCGCTGCGTTAGCGAGGCGCTTCTGGCCACCAGAAACATGAAAGGACCGACGACCTCACGTGCAAGCCATGGATAGGCGGTAGCAGGTTAAGAGCAAATAGACCAGTTGCAAAACGTACAGCGCCAGGAAGGCGAATTTGGGGAGCCCTCGGTACAGATCACGCGCTTTCTCGCCTCCGCGAATGCGCGTGAGCCGCGGCAGCTTCCGCCAGCAGCCGTCGCAGCCATCCGCCATCTCGCCGATCGGCCCATCCACCGGAAACTCGTACGTCGTTGGCGGAGTACCGTATTTGTAGTAGCGTAAACGCATTGCGAAAGGTGAAACTATTCACTCATTTGAATACGTTCTTCGTGGCTCGTAACTAACATTCACGTCTTTCAGCTTCACCGAATCCACTTCTTTCGCACCGCAACCTGTTTTACTAGATTCGACAAAACGTTGCTGCAGCAGACGACGGAGCCGGTACAACTCAGAGGGATGAGAAAGGGGCCGACTCGCAAGATAGCCGAAGCGATATTAGGGAGTTTTAGTAGATCGTTTTTGAAGGCCCGCTGCCGCTACAGGCGCGCGCTTCAGAGCACGCATAGAAGTGGCAGCGCGAGCTCCCGCTACAAAGAGCGGGGCCCGAAAACACGATCTACTAAAACTCTCTATTCTCTCTCCCATTTGCGTGCGCTCGTCGCCCCTCCGGCTGCTCGAACGTTGTTGCCTTGATAACCTACGCCTGCTCACGTGTGTTACGTTGTAGCGGGAGGAAAGACGATGTGAATGGAGTACCGAGGAATCCCAATATTCATAGCCCGGCGCGCGCGGGCTTTGGGAAGTTTTGCGAAAATTCTATTCAAAGCTCTTCCCACCTCTTCCCACTTTCACAGAGGGAACGCTGGAAATACGCCCCCCCCCCCCCCCCCCGCCCCTCTCTCGTGTCTTGTCCCTAGGATTCGTTTAAAAAGAAGATCGTTCTTTTTGCCAGTTTAAATACTTTATAAGTTTGCAGGCCGACATTTCTATCTCTGCTTCGCAAAACAATATACCTACCGCCCGTTCAGCATGTCCCATTGCTTCTACCGAACAGGTAGCTCCAAAAGGTCGTGGTGTCTTGGCAACCTCGATGAAGACCCCTTTCCGCAACATCGGGACTAGCCCGCCAAGGGATGGCAAGACAGGCGGCGACCAGCCCAGCGAGCGCCGAAGGTAGGGCCTTTAAGCCGCGCTCACACTATTCGTGCATCATTCAAAGACAATCTGCTCGCTGCAGACATGATAGCAGAATTACTTACGGGCACGCCCCAAGCAAGTTCGCTATAGACCGTTTTACTGGAAGAGGGCGAGAGAGGAGAGACGAAATGGCTACCGGTGCTTTCCCCCTTGCTGGTGCGTTAAGAAGAGTGGAAGTCTCGGATGAGAGGCTTCGCCGGTGTTGGATGTATGCATTGCCCGAACTTTGTTAGCGATTTCTTCTTTGTTTTAAACTCCTAAACTTAATTAGAGCCACAGGCTTGAATGGCGACAGTCCCCCGGTCATCGGGACACCATTGTTCGGTTATAGGGTGCAGGAATAACGACAGAGTGCGTCGAATACTGTCCGAGGACCTATGTGGCTTCCACGGAATCCGGCAAGTGAGGCTGCAATGTCTTTAAGCTCTATCGCTTTCCACATGGCCCCGATCTCCGGCAGCAGTGGGCTGCGTCCGTAAACCGAAAATACTTTTTCCCAACAATATACTCTCAACTGTGCTCGGAACATGTTATGAATGAATTGCGCACCGAACTTAACGCTGTACAGTCGATGAACATGGGGTACGCTCGCAAGGTGCGTGGTGACACGGACTCGATTTTATTATCTGCAACACCTAGTTGAAGGCTCATTTCCGGCGCCGGCTGTGGATGGAAATCGTCAAAAAGTTAGTTCTATCGGTTTTCCTGAATTGCGATTTCCTGCGCGATACTAGAGAGCCGTGAACCTTGGTTGACCGTCACGACGCGACTATATTTTTGTTGTTTTCAAAATTGGTACATAATATAGCTGGAAAAAACATTCAATTTCTGTTGCTTAAATTTGAGACAGGCTCATGCAATCATTTCGAATCGTTGAATCATTGATCGACTCGCGCCTGCAATAAGCCCAGCTGGACTTGGCTGTTTTCAGAACACGACAAAAAACACACTCGTCGAAACGTGTCGACACCGGCTTCCGGATTCCATGCAAGCTTCATAGGTCCTCGGACAGTATTCGACGCTTCCTGTCATTATTCGTTCACCCTATACCCGAGAAATCGTTTCCCGATGACCGGGGGCTGTCGCCATTCAATCCCTTCGCTCTAATTAAGGGTGGAGTTTCGAACAGGAGAAGAAAGCGCAAACGAAGTTAGGGCAATGCATACACCCTACACAGGCGAAGCCTCCCATCCGCGACTTTCACTCTTTCAACGAACCAGCAAGGGGGAAGCACCGGTAGCCATTACTCGTCTTCTCTCTCGCTATCACAATGGCGCTACCCACGATAAAACGGTCTATATCGAATGTTTGCTTAATATGAGCTTGTAACACGTCTCCATGAAGTTTTGTACGACCATTTCGAGAAGACCGTCATACAAGGATGAAGCACGTCTGAGACAGTATCTGCAGACATTCTTTATTGCGATGTACTTACCTCCGGTGTGACCTGGAATTCATGTTCTCTGTATTTCGAGTTGTGTATTTCTGAACTATGTTGCCGCGAAGTTGGACAGATATTCCTTGCACTTTAGATTTCCCCTTAAAAATCTTGAGTTCTCCGAAGGTCTTTGCACGAAATAAGCTACGTTTTTTTTTTTTATGCATGCTGGATCATTTTAGCGTTGTTTTATTATCCCATTGTGAAAAGTTGCAACACTTCCCGACGACAAAGCTTTCCGCGAAAACATCATATTTCCTTGTATCTTTACATACATGCACTACCCGTCTAACTTGGCAGCGTATTAGTTCATGTTGAATGGAACAGCGCGGATGAACAGTCACAGTCACAGACACACAGGAAGGAAACAGACTCGCAGCGCTGATAACAACTCAGTTCTATATTTCTTCTTCCTCAATTCTTCAACTTGTTCTCCTTCGCCATTAATGAGACCATTTTAAATTTTTACAGGCCAGAGACCAAATAGCCAATAAACATTAATAAATAACTACTCATTGAATAAAGGAAAGACAACTAAAGAAATAATATTAAAAAATTAAAAAATTAAATTTAATTTAAAAATTTAATAAAAGTAAAAATAATAAAAATAAAAAATAAAAAATAATAAAAATTAAACGAAAATTTCTCATCACTATTGGTGCTTTGATGTTATCTCGAGATAATCCAATTCTTTCTTTGACAAAGCTATGGATGGGACACTAACACATTGTTTGTCCAACCTGGCTATTTTTTCAGCTTCGATAATCTCTCGTGTCAGCCGATTACCACTTCTGGCAATAACAGTGCAGTTACTCAGGTCCGCTGAACACCCGAAATCCTGGCAATGGATGCCTAGATTCCCTGTTATAGTAATTTTCACGTAACCGGTCATTGAGACCCCTCCCGGTCTGTCCGATGTACTGTCTACCGCATGAGAGGGGAATTGCATAAACCACCCCTTCCGAGCATGGAACAACACGGGTGTGGTGCTTTTTTGTACAACCTAAGGTTCTATCGGAAGATGAAGTTACTTTTTTACATAAACTAGAGAGCTTGCATGGAGCAGAAAATACTACGTTAACGTTTACGCGGTTGCCTATCTTTTTAAGACCATGAGAAATGCGGTGAATATAAGGCACAACCGCTGGCCTTTGGTTTCTGTCCCTCTTCTTACATTGGATTAAATCTGGATTTTTGATTTTCTGAAGGAGTTTTTCTGTGACAGATTTTAATACGCGAACCGGGTACCCCCCTGATATTAGCCTAGCTATCTGCGCGTCAAAGCTGGTTTTTACAGCATGCGCGCATGACTTCTTGATGGCGTTTGTAAGGCATAGGTTAACTACACCCCTCTTAACTAATTTGGAGTGGGCCAATTGATAATGGAGGAGTGGCTTTTTCCCTCTCGGAGAAACTAATAAATATAATATTTTTTTATTATTTTTTTATTTTTACTATTTTTATTATTTTTACTTTTATTAAACTTTTAACTTAAATTTTAAATTTTTAATTTTTTAATATTATTTCTTCAGTTGTCTTTTCTTTATTCAATGAGTAGTTGTTTATTAACGTTTATTGGCTATCTGGTCTCTGGCGTGTAAAAATTTAAAATGGTCTCATTAATGGCGAAGGAGAGGAAGTTGAAGAATTGAGGAAGAAGAAATATAGAACTGAGTTGTTATCAGCGCTGCGAGTCTCTTTCCTTCCTGTGTGACTGTGAGTGTGACTGTTCATCCACGCTGTTCCATCCAACATGAATTACCAACTAGCCAGAGCATCCACATTATCAGCGTAGTAGGACTGGGTTAATTTTATAATCAAAATAAAATAGTACAAAAAAATGTTTGAGCACGACAAAAAAAAACATAATAAAAACGAATACGCGTCAATCAAAGTAGTCAAAGTCATTTCAGAAAGTCGCTTCACAATCTGCATGACCTAAATGTTTTAAGGAGAAACCCGTTGTAAGCAAACACAACCACGCAATCGGGAAAAATATTTATAAACGGTACAAAAAGAAAGCATCATTTGTCATTGTTGACAATATAAATACACTCTTCTGGATCTAAGGCAATCGTGCGTTATTAATGCGCCTCTTTTTTCGAGGGCACTGCACACGACGGAGCTAACTCGAATTATGGGTGGTGTTTTCAGCAGCTTTATAATACTCGTTCCAGAGTTAATAGGTCAAAATTATCAAACGGAAACCTCTTCTGTCTCCTTCGAGAAAAACAACTCGTTGCCACATCAAAGAGTAAAGGCTGGTTCCTACTTTTGCGCCTGGCTCTGGACCGAGTGCCTTGTAATCTCACGTGCCGCTGACGACTATACTCCGTTTCATACTTAGCGTGCAACACCGTCAAAGCTACTGGCGCGAGCGTGGGGCTTGATCTCGCTGATCATTGGCACGCGTTCTCGCGCAAACAAAACCGTAGATGAAGCCACGCGCTCGCGCCAGTAGCTTTGACAGTGTTGCACGCTAAGTATGAAACAGAGTATAGAGAACGGCCAAAGGCCAGAGGAACTTCATGGCGCAGCTCTGCCATCCGACAGGAAGCCCTGGATCTGCGTACAGCTATAACGGAACGTTTTGCTGCGTTTGCGAGTTAAAAGTTTTGCCCTGTTTATGAGAAAGGGTCGTTTATAGCGTTGTCAGTATTACAACATGCCCATAATGAAAGAATAGTACGTAGAAGATTACCGAAATAAGCGACGATCCGTGTGTCCTCAGGCTACCACGGATGGTACCGTGTGGTGTTTCGTTGTACGCTGTCAGAGTCGAACGTGAATGCGTGATTCTGAAAGGTAACTCCGAATTCCGTGTTTGCTTTTCCTCTATTTCAGGAGTATTGTTTGGGGGGTTTACGGCTTCAGTGATATTTCGGAACCTAGTTTTCAAGTCGGACAAACAGTGTCCCGAAGCTTAGGCTAAGAAGGAATAGGAGACGCGCATAGGATTCCCCAACCTCCAGGGGGCATACGCGTGACCCGAGTACTTGATTGACACATTCATTCTTATGAAACTACGGAACAAAACAACGTGTGCCGTTCCGAAAAAAAGATGCAGCCTCGGGGACTGTTTAGGGGGGGCAGTGTTCCTGGATAAGGAAATTTGTAGATAACGATTTTCTTCCCGTGAAGATTGGGTTTTCCTTGTTCAAGGATTTTCTTTTCAATGTCTTTTATCTCGAAAAAGTTTTTTTCTCTTCAAAGTTTTTCATTTCTGTTCAAAGGTTTCCCCCATTGAGGTTTTTTTTTTTTTTCTCTTCAATCTCTTTCAAGTAAACCAACAGCCTCTAGATAGGTCATGATCATATGCGTACTTTAGGCGTAGGAGGGATATCACTTTTTTCGACACAATCATTTAAGGGCTGGAATCCCCGAGGAAAACATAACTGAACGCAACGAAAACCTTTACGAAATATGTCAAAGCAGGCCGGAATCCGCTTTTTTTAGGGCGAAACGAGGGTAATTTGTTTCCAGTCGTGTAGTGTGAGCGGTGACATATTCCGGCTTTGGCTCGACAAAATCAGAATTGCAACTATTTCGATTCCTCGAAGGCCCGCAACGACCGGACGGCAGTTGTAGTGGGGGGCCGCGTCTCGCACCTCGGGAACCCCACAGAAAGACGAAGAGAGGGTTAAGAAGCAGTCCTTTCTGTTCTTTTCCCCTCTTGAAGCCAATAGAAATTACCACGAAATTGGCTTCGTATTTTTTCCTTTCTCCCGCCCCTGGTGTCCACTACTGCGCGTGTTTTCCCCTTGGCCAGCGTTACGAACGACCCCCTCGACCCTCCCGCTGCCTTTTCATTTCTATCGGCCGTTGTTTGTGACGTCACAGACATTGTGATTGGCCGCCGGGAGATCCGCCGCCACAACACTTCATCGGCAGCTCAGGGCGTCGTTGCGCCGGTGCGGCGTCCAAACGCGCGCACACTTTCGGCCAGGAAAAGGTCCCCGGTAGTTATACAAATACCCGTTTCCCCTCAACCCGAAGTTTGACTCCTGTTTGGTTTGGGCCCTGACACGTTCCCAAAGGACAGTCAGTGCAAAAAGCACACCATTGGGAAGCAATAATGCTTAATTGGGAAGAAACTATAAAATGCAAAACTCGACTAGGCACGATTAAAACCAATCCCACGAATACGAGCCCGACAAACTACCAAAGGGGATTTTTTAACATGATTATTTTGGGGACTATTATACAATGTGTTTCGCACTAATTCGGACAGGTTTTATCAACCAGGGGGTCAGGGTTCGACGAGGTATTTTTTGCCATGCATTTATGACGCTCGGGGGATATTAAGACAGAGTCGATACTTGTAAGAATAAGTTGACGAAATATGGATTTTAGAAATCATGCAGAAATTGGAGTATTGATGGCAATTATTATTTCTATACTTATAATCAATGAAGATTTTAAAATCAACCGAAAAATTTATCCAATCCTCAAGGAATGCCGCGGGAACATAATCTGTGTATACAAAATTAATCTGTAGGTTCGATACACATTTCGTTTATTAACGTGAAACGTTATTTGGCTAGTCGTTCATTATTTCGTGAAGCTCGCTAAATGAAACCTGATAAGCGTGGCCGAGAATCTCGCTGCTGATTGGTTGACAGTGGAGGTCACGTGACCAGAAAGGTAGGCGATGAGGAGTAAGGTAGGCGAAGAGGAACTCGACCCCCTGTGCGCACTCAGGAGAGGAGCTCGTGACTATGGAAGGCTCTGAAAGACCACCATTTGTATCATCCCGATTCGCTGTAGTATTTCTTTATTCTAGAAACAACTATCGACTGTGCACCTATCTGATGAAGAGCGCTGTGAGAGTCTCGCTTAACGCGTGTGATGCTAAAACACTTGACATAGGCAACGCAATTGCCTAACGATTTGCTATACATTTTGATCTGCAGAGACTTTCGCCAGCGGCCATATCGGTCTCGAATAGACAGCGAGCCCGCCGAGGGCATGCTGCGTGACTTCGGGGAGCCCAGCCACCTCTTCGAAAGCAGCTCGGAGGTGGCGCCCCTGGTGGCGTCTGAGCGAGGGAAATGTTCCTGGTCCCAAAACACAAGTAAACAAGCCACTCAAAAAACAAAATATATATGGGAGATTAAGTTTACTCAATACCTTATGACTAGGGTTCCGTGATGTGGGTGAATGCGGAAAAGCTCAAATAAACAAATGGCAAAGTGTTTTTTTCTTTTTGCAATTGAGAAGTACAGGAGAGGTGTGATTTTAACCTGGTTTTGAAGAGGAAAATCCCCTGTTTTGGGGAAAAAATAATCTATTTGCGTCTTCTGTTTTCTTCTCGACAAAACCCGCACTAACTGTTCTATAGGTTTGAAAGGTTAACAGAGAAGTGGAAGCTCCTCCCACCTCTTTTTACTTTAGCATAGTGAAGGCATGAGAGGAGGTCACCTCCTTTTTAGCGTTCGCTCTGCTGAGGCGGAAAGCGGAGGGAGGAGATTTCGCTTTACTCTCGCCTTCTCCTTTTGTCTCGTTACGGGGATATCGTTTTATTTTATATTAGGGACTGGGGCGTATGTTTCATGAACAGTTCAGATCACATTTCGGCGACAGTCATCATGGGTAGCGAACGGAAGACTGTCGAAGCTATTTTAATAAATTTGATGATCTGGTAGTGTTTGGTGAAGGCGCCGACAAATATCCCATCTGCGAGTCGGGCCGCCTATATTTTAATACAGACCGTCACCCCTTCAACATTCGTGTTAAGGATCACGTCAGATCGGCGCTACACCTTCAGCTGAAAAATCCCCAAACCGATCCATGGCCAGGTACGCACACTTTCTGTAAAGTTTGCTCCGTTTGTCACCTCTTCTCTACGCTGCGACAAGAATATCTTGGTCACTATAGTTTCAAAGACAGTAACGAATTTAAGAAGTACAGTCTTAATTCTTAAACCTTATTTTATATGCCCAACACCGCCTGCTCAGCTGACACTGGCACAAGGTTCGCTGAGAAAAAAGACTGGATAATATATTGTTTTAATAAAAGAAGCTGCAGGTACTCTAACCAAATGTGTTTAAATAGCCCGACGTTTCGCGGCCTGCTCGGCCGCGTGTTCACGGGTCACTTATTTGGCTGGGTGTTCGTCTTTCTCTTTTTCTCTTGTCGCTGCCGTTCGAATCGTCGTCTTCTTTTTGTGACACCTCGAAGCCCCTTAATACATATAACCCTCCCAAGCAATTATATTCACGGGCTTTGAGGTGTCTCAAAAAGAAGAGGCCTATTTAAACGGAAGCGACAAGGTGAAGAAGAGAAAGACGAACACCCAGCAAAATAAGTCACCCGTGAACAAGTGGCCGAGCAGGCCGCGAAACGTCGGGATATTTAAACACACTTGGTTAGAGTACGTGCAGCTTCTTTTATTAATACTCACCTAACCAGACAGAGTTTCGCCGAAATGTTTACTTTTCAATACATTTTTTTATAAAGCTTAGCCACAATAAACCCTGATTTGTTAGCCCGGCCCTAATAATTTTCACCAAAAAATACCGATTAAAAACAAAAATATAAAAACACGGAACCCTACTTATAGCGACGGATCGGCGTCCTAGAGTATACCCATAAAAAGCCAAAATTAACCACCGGCACAATTTAAATAAAATAAAAAAGTGCAGAAGGAAAATTAAATCGGAGTAGGCATAAATGAGAAAAGCCCAAGCTTCACGTAAAAAGATATTCACCAACGGCTTTGTTTTTAGCGCGAACACACCCCTCACTAAACTGTTCGCTTCGGGTCTGCTCCGTTACGAACCCACTTAAGGCCTCCTGCGTTGCCCAGGGGACGCTGCGAAATGGGACTCGTGAGGACTTGTTTTGGGTAGTACAAACTTGAGCGTCTCAAGGCCGGTTCACACATACAGCGGAGCGCTCAGTTAGCGCGTCATGACCGCTGGAAGCAGCGCTCATGGGGCGCCGACGTACGCGTGACGTAGCGCTCGGTTAGCGCTTCAGAAGCGCTCCAGTAGGCTTGCTGCTGCGGAACAACGCGTGCACGGCGATTCCGTTGTTGTTGTTTTTCCTTTGGCATTGAATTAAAAGAGAAATTAAAAGAGCCGCTCTCCAAGCAAAGGGTAGGGCAGACGATCGAGAGTCATGGAATCTCAGCGACTAACTGATTGGGTACGACCTCATCGATTTCTATTCGATATGCGTGGCCCCGGTTTCAAAGACACGCACTTAAAAAAGTTATCACCTTCGAAAGAGCTCTGTGTCTAAAGGCCGGTTCAGACACTTGCGGTTGAGTGCGTTTGACTGCGTTGCGGCGAGAACCGAAAGCCAGTCACCGGCACATCTGTGCTTCGTATGAAGCGTGGAACCCAATTTAAGGAATCTCTTGGCACGCGCTATAAGCAGGAGGAATGTCCTGGTTTCTCGCTGCCGCAACGCAGTCAAACGCAGTCAAACGCAACTGTCTGAACCAGGCTTTAGTCCCTCAGGCTGGGAACAGAGGTTCGCCGGATACCCGTTGGTATCTCCGTGGCGAAAGATTGCGCGCCCCCAGAAGGCTCTTCTGGGCGTTAAATCGTCCACACACATTTGCACTAATTGCGTATGTAAGAGCATTTGTCGTGTTTTTGTTTTTCTTTCAGCGTCCCTCATGTCCGGCATGGTACTGTTGATGCACACCCAAGCACAGGAACCGGAACCGCAGTGCACACGCTAATCCGCAGCACAGCGGTGCAAGAAGCGCTAACAAGGCGCTGCTAAAGCGCTACCAAGGCGCTACTGAAGCGCTAATCTCGCGCTATATTAGAACGAAGTCACGCGCTAGGAAGCGCCACATGAGCGCTCCTTTGAGCGCTCATGTAGAGCTAACTTAGCGCTCCGCTGTACGCGTGAACAGGCCTTTAAACTACAACACATTTTAAAGCTTGAATGCTCTGATGCGGAACGCGAGATCAAAGATAACCAAGAAAATATAAAGCAACAAAAAAAATCGACCGCCGTCGGAGCACAGGTCAAAGCTAAGACGCTAAGTGCGCGAGCCAAAAGACGCCGTTTCAAGTGTTCCAAAGTAAAAAAAAAAAAGAAAGAAAGAAGCAACATAGAACGCGTCAGGACGCCAGATGTTATGACGACACCTCGCAGAGATAAGAGACGCGCACCCTAGCGGTAGAGTCGTGGATCTGTCACTTTCGAATGTCTTGTGATATTGAATCTAACCGATTTCGGACCTCGAAGGGTGTCTTTCTGTTCGTCGACACTAAACAGAATGAAATAAATTATGCGAAGCAGACACAAGTAGTGCGAGGTAAATCAGGTGGGCTTGTACTACCCAAAATGAAGGCGTCACAGTTTGTTCGAAGCTTCAGTGCACGAGACCTATTTCGTTTCTTTCTCTTATCGATACCGGGAGCGTTATCCAAGTATTCGGGTCGCGTGCACGTTCCATGGAGGTGTACGGGGAATTCCAAGGCCGTGTTCGGTTTTCTACAACCTAAGCACCCAACAAGGACGATTCTATCTGACACAAAATATTGGCACCAAAAAACATCGAGTCTTTGGGTTCCCCGCGTAGAGTACCCGCATTAAAAAAATTGAAAGCATCTCCACGTGGTGAATGATGTTGATTGGGGCCAAGCTCTGGTGGTCCTTGTCTGCGTAGACGCTGAGCCGCAGCATGCCGAGCATTTCGTTCGTTTTCATCCATGTCAGGAAGAGAATGTGTGGTATGAAACGTGGTTAGATACGCATTTCAGCATTTGACCGCAGCGCCCTCTCGTCTATAAACGTTGAGCCAATGCATGCAAAGTTTAATGCTATTATATACGCATTTGACCGCAGCGCCCTCCCCTGTATAGACGTTGAGCGGCTACATGCAACATTTCATCCATGACATCCCCAGCTCTTCAGTTACTACCGCATCTCAGAGCCCCCTACTCGTCCCGCAGTCGTGGCCTGTGGTTAAGGCGAGGGACTAGAAATCCATTGGGGTCTACTCGCAGAGGTTCGAATCCTGTCGACTGCGCAAACATCTTTTTTTTTTTTTTCATCATTTTTTATCTTTTTTTCCCCCTACACGAGCACGTGAGCACGTGAGCTCACGAGCGCGAGCACGAGCACCGGACGCCGGACGGACGGACGGACATGGCTAGCCCCTAAGGAGCTTCGTCCCTAAAAAAAATGTATATATATACCGGGTGTCCCAAATAGCGGCCAGGCTCTTTAAATCGACCGCACAATTCGGTTTCTTAACCTATAGCGCTACGATTTTGTGCAGCGATGCCCACAGTTTGTGCATTTTGTTTGTAAAATTTACAAAGAGAGAATTACCTGATAAAAAAGTAAAGAAAGAAAAAGGCTTAACTCCTATGAAAACGTAGCGAAGCCACCGGTCTTCCAACTATACGGCGCCGTTTCGCACGGGAGACAAGAGATGGCGCAAGCGTTTGCGACGCCAACTTCCCCCAACGAACTAGCTTACGGCGCCGAGAGCCGGCGTCTTTAGCAGACGATCGCTTCGACTCGAAAGCGGCTCGCGTTCCCCAGGCGGCGGCAGTCGCAGAACCAAAAACAGGCGCGGTCATGAGGAACTGCAAAGCGGACGACATCAGTACCCCGAAAAAAAGTTAAAGCATCCCGACAAACCATTTTTTAATCGATTATGTGTCTACTCATTGTGTTTTATTACTGAGAGTGATAAAATGATGCATTCGCAACAGATATTAAAAAAAAAACTCGCGCCGCTTTTGAGTCGAAAAGATTGTCTGCTAATGGCGCCGGCTCTCGGCGCCGAGTGCTCGTTCGTTGGCGGCAGTTGGCGTTGCGACCGCTTGCGCCATCTCTTCCCTCCCGTGCGAAACGGCGTCGTATTGTTTGAAGACCGGTGGTCGCTGCGTTTTCATAGGAGTTAAGCCTTTTTCTTCCTTTACTTTTTTCTCAAATAAATTTACTCTTTTCAAATTAAAAAAAAAAAAAAAAATCATCATTTGTGGGGAACGCTGCGCAAAATCGTAGCGAGATAGGTTAAGGAACCGTATTTTGCGGTCGATTTAAGGGAGCCTAGTCGCTATCTTGGACACCCGGTAGATGTACCCCGCAAACCCGAAACTCCACATGTAACGAAAATTTTGAAATAACGACAAGCGAGACTCTTAAATCGATTCTCCCAGAAAGTGAGGGAGAGGAGGAGACGAGAGCGAGCGAGGACGTCCGGATGCCTAGCCCTGGTTGGTATGATTAGCGGGTAGACCTGAAGACAGCTATCTTTTTCTCCACTGCAGCCACCGAACACATTCAAATCCGAAAGGGAAACGAGGCATGCCGGCGTTGCACGTTTGACGAGCTCGACGATTGCAGTAGAAACCAAGGCAGCTGGTTATAGATTTATCATACTGACAATGCCTGGCATATCGCCACGAGAAGCGGCAGCCGAAATGGAAAAGCTGGGGCGGCAGACAACGGATGAAAAGAGAGCCACGTGACTGGCGCCCTGCTGCGGCGAGACACCAAAACACACTTCTCCCGAGCAAACAAGTGTGTTTCGGGTCCACGCCACTGCAAAAGCTGTGCGCTGACGTCCAGGTTCCCCGAGAAATGGCTCTTCGATGCTCTGTGCTACCAGATCCTCGCTCTCCAAATCTGCGACCAGGCACTCCGTCGTCAAACTGCCAGGCTTTGTGAGTATAGAGGAGGCTATGGGTCTGCCCACTAACCGTGTCAACCAGAGCTCCGCATTCTGACGTCCTTACGCGCCCTTGTACCCCACTCTCCTTCGGGTTGTCGGCGCATAGATTTATGAGGGACCCTCCACGGATCTTCCTAGATCATGTTGGTCTTACCCTATGGCACCAAATGTCACTCGACGTCACGGTATCACGTGACGTGAAATCGCAATTTCCCTGTTGAATGTTACAAAGAAATGTCTCCCATGAGTCTCGATAAAAATCGCAACTTGGTGAAAGCCCCGTCAAGTGCTCTCGCACCTTCCTTGATTTCCACAAAATGTCCCATCCTGGCAATTTGTTTTGTATTTTAGTCAGAGGCTATAGACGTTGTTCGCTTTCCTTTTGTTCTCGGTCGAGCGTCACACATCTGGTATGCGGGACGAAAACAATAGTAAGACGTTCCAACCGGGAATATGCGAGGTAATATTAGGGAGGCAAAACAAGAACGAGTGACAATCACTCATTTTTTCTGAACACCTTCCAGCGGCGTGGCGAGATCAAAACGATGTTTTAACGCGTACCAGAAGTCACCACATTCAAGATGGCTGCGCCCTTGTGAAATACGTGTATGGTCCAGCAAAGACGCTGTTCCAATTTTGTCGATAAACTTTGGCAAAATCAACTCTACCAGTAGGGTGGTTGGGTCTTTCAGGTCTCCACATGATCCGGTTCGCAGACCTCGACAAACCCGTCGAAAAGGAGTACGTTGCATCATTCTTTATTCTGTGCCGTTAGCACTATACTCCGTTTCGCTTGAAGTGCGTCCGCACCCGAGGCTAGGGTCCGATGGAGTCTAGAGCGCATCATTGTTGCTCGGCTTGCGGAAGGCGCAGCCAGCAAGCAACATTGAGGCACTCTGAGGATGGCGAAAGTGCATCCTCAAGGTCCTCGTTGTCTTTGTGCGTTTCCTATCTCTGAGTAAACTAATCGCGCAATAAATAAGTGCTTGATCGCGGCGGCTTCACTTTGCGTGCTTGGTTCAGTAGGTTATGGCACACATTAAAAAGGCTATGAGCGCAGCCACGATGCGCTGTAGACGCTTTTTGATTGCCTCCAATGGATGGTTGGCTGCGGTCGGACTTAAAGAGAAACTACAATGAAAACAAAATCTTTTTTTTTTTAAAGAGCATAGATGGGACACGTAAATGTTTTTCGCAATTTTACGAGAAGAAAAAAGAAATGGCCCAACATTTCCTTCGTTAGACGCAATTTAGGTGGAGGTCACGGCCCGCTTTAAAGATATGGTGAACCAAAATATAGATTAAAAAAAAAAAAAACAACGCAGAAGCGCGACGCTAGAATCCCTATAACACTACTCGTAAGGCAATATCTCGAATTGAACCATGGTTAAAAGCGCCAAAATGACGTACACAAGATAAAAGACAAACACGGGCGCTACTCACAACTGTATTGGGAAAGGAAGATGGAAGTACATATATCTGATACACCTATCGTCACCCAGGCTACACATGCGCGAGCTACAAGAGCATAAACTCGTTTACATATGTTTATAAAAAAAAACGAATCTCAGCATTATACAATTGTATTGACGTGTCGCTGACGCACTGGGGTCCCCTCTTCTTGATAAAATATGCCTCTTGCAGTTCGCGTGTTCTTTGATTTCTGCTTCTACCGAGAATCTTGGTATCGCCGAAGCGTGGCTCGCATTTGCAGGCCCCACAGTGCGCGGGCAAATGTGCCCTGTCATTTGCCTTTAAATATTGTGCGTGCTCTCTTAAACGGTCATTCCTGCATCTTCCCGTTTGTCCAACGTAAGATTTTCCACACGTAAGTAAGCAAATCAGCGAGCGAATGGGCGTGTCGTCTATTTCCGGGTAGAACCTATTTCTGGTGTTTTTATTTTCGATGCACAAGGAAGGCGTAAAGGCAGAGGGGTGGAAGGATGCGAGCAGCAGCCATACGTTGCTGGAAGCATCTCAGCGTGGAGAACGGCAAAACAGTTAGGAAACGTGACTGTGAGCAGTGCTTTATGTGCGTGTACGACGTTGTGAAGCTACTCTTCATCGCTTGCGCGAACGCCGCCACCGAACTACGAATTTGGTAGCGTTTTGCGACTGCGGGAGAGCGATTATCTCCAATGTGTTTCGTGCATCCTTCTTGATTAAAAATTAAAAGAGCGCAAGGACACGCTGTTTTAATTTTTAATCATGAACTACCAACTAGCCCAAACTTCTACGTTAGTGCATCCTTCGCGCGCACGCTCACCACTGTAAAAAAAAAAAACAGTTCCCCTTCGAAAAACACTATTGCACAAGCTGCGTGGAGTGCTATCAATGGTACGGACACGCGGGTGTATCACCGTGCTAAGCATTGTTTGCACAAAAAGGCACCGAAAGAGCATATTCTCTAGACCTTCTGAGGCTGCGTGCTTGGGCCGGTGCCTCTCACATATACTGCATACAACTGAAGTGTAAACGTCCATATAATCATCGCCGTTGCCCATTCACTGACGACGCTTGTCTCTGAGCTCATATTGTCACGAGTGATGAAGCGGCGTATAACTGAAAAAAATTAATGTTGAATGGGGTTAACTACATGTGCCCAAAACAAAATAGGAGAAAGTTAGCGTCGCAGGCGTCGTTGACTCGCCACGCGAAGCCCCTTATGTTTGTTTGTACACGCGTGAGCTTTTGGAATAATCGGTGAAAAAGGTTCGGACGCGTAGAACCTTTTGACCTAGAATAAACAACAATGTTCTCGAATTCATTAGAAGGCGACATTTACAGAAATAAGAAAAAGAGGCATCCGCTCTCAGGCATCGAACCTCGAGCCTTTTGTGTAGGAGCCAAGGACGATAACCATTCGGCGCGCCTGCTTGCGAACGTGGCCACATGCATGCAGTCACGAACACAAGGCAAGAGCGATCGTACGAAGCAGACGAATAAGAAAATCGCCGGGTTCTCTCGTCAAAGGAGAGGTCCCCCAGAAGACGCCAATGTCGGAAGGCCCTTTGTGGCTGCCTCGTTTCTATAGACTGCGGCGCCGATTTCTACAGAAATGCGCGTTTTTGTCTTTGTGTGAATGCGCCTTAACTCGCCTGTACGTGTCGCACGTGTCTACGCCATTGCAAATCTCCTCTATCCTGAAAAAAGTGGCGCCATTTATTGTTGCGGAAATGCTCGAGACACGTGCCACGCGTTACTTCTGGGAAGAACATGGAGTCTGAAACCTGCTCAGTGCTGCGCTGTTCCGCCATGATCTTCTCAAGGGCTGCGCGTTGCACGTGCCTGAGCATCGACGCACATTACGCTACTTTTAAAACATCTAGGGGCTTTACGCCATTGGTGGCATGATCAAACCGGTTCAACGTACGAGCCAAAAAATTGCGTCTTTACACAGCTCTGGCCAGAACAACCGAATTTCACGTGGTTAATTCGCGTTCGAAATTGGAATAATTCTTGCAGTGAACTGGCCAGAAGAGACCTGGTGGAACAAATACGGCGATGTGTAATATTCCTGATCATCTCCTTGAGCATTATCGTCCTCGCTATTGCCATCTACTTGATCATAGGTGAGCATGTCTAGTAGAGTCTATGTTCCTTAGAAATTTATCAGAGTTCGGTGTGTAATAAAATGTAGGAAAATGAACGAGAGGGTTTACAGCAGAATAGCAACCAACTGGACGCTCACTGCGCGCGAACAAGCGATCGTCCTTTGTCTTGTTTTAAAGGGGCACTGACACATCAAAATCATATTTTTTTTTTATTATCCGAAACGATTGAAAAGGATGCCGGGACATTACCCTCAAAATTCGAAACTTTAAAATTCAGTACTTGTGAATTAAAAAAACAATTTCCAAATGCCGAATTTGAAGTTCCCGCGCGATCCACGCCAGTGCAGCGAGTCAAATTTTGCGGTCTCCTGCGACTCCATTTTCTTTCTGACCTCCGCTCCACGCTATGAAGCAAAGCGCCGTTGCCACGGCGACCCCAAGCAAGGAGGAAGTGAGCCTGCGGGATAGAAGGGCGCCGGCGCGGGAAGAAAAACGGTTTCTTTCCCGACTCGCCGACAAGCGCCCCCAAGTTTTCCGAGGGAGGGTACAAATCTAGGAAGCAACATCACACCGAACTCTGCTTTTTGGTATTTCAAAAAGAGGAGCCGTAGTGCGTTCGCAATTGCGTTAAAAAACATGTTTAACGATTGCCGTCATTAAATGTTATAGAAATGTCACCTACAAAGCTTCTAAATTTCCTGATTTTTGACGTCACCGATCAAAAGAAGCGAGGAGGTGAGCGGCGGGAAATATAAACGCCAAAACTAAAAAGGCGCGCGCGCGCGTGGAAAAATTTTTTATCGCGATGCGGTTTTTTTTTTGCGTGTCTATGACTACAACTTGCATCGTTTTAGACAATAAAAAAAATACGACCTTTGGGTTGTCAGTGCCCCTTTAAATCAAAAGACTTTCATACGAATTATTAGTGCGGCTGAAGTAAGTTGCTTGGGGCGCTAACCTAAGCTCTAAAATTTGCAGCCATCGAAGTATATTGCGAAATGGCGCCACTAGGCAGTCGGAAATTCTCAGTAGTATAGGCTCTCTGATTCTTGGTTGCCACCTAGCGATTGTCACCGCCTTATCGTCAGGAAGCAATTGGGATGAATTGCGCCTGGCAGTGGGCCCGTCATTATTCCGACAGGATTTAAGTTTTTTACAAATTACGCCAGCTTTTTCCGCGGCACGAAACTTGAGCGATAGTAATCTGAGCACAGCGGCTAAAAAGGACCAATTCCTATGCAATTTATATGTTTGCCGCTAGAGGCGCCGTCGTCTGGGCTTGAGTTATGTCCACTCCTTTCCTATGGCGTGTTCGCCCTGACTGTGCCACGCGTGTGCATACTTTTTGAAGCTGAAAACATTCCTAAGATAAAGATTTCTATATTCGAAAATATATAATGTAATCTTAATAATAAATATTTATCGCATTTAACCACCAGTAAACTTCCCATACACTCGATTAAAATATATGAGCTTCTCCAATATGGAATTTAAATGGGCGCTGACACCCCCTAAATGTATTTTCTTTTACCAAATGATTGGACATGATATTTAGACATCACCCTCAAACTTTTTAGCCTGGAAACAGCTTATTTTCTGACGAAAAACAATATTTTCAGGAGGCTGACTTTGAAGTTTTTGCGCTCCTTGGTGACATCAAAAGCAGCCTAGCGCTCCGGCGCTTTTTTGTTTTATTCTTTATTCTTTTGCCGCTCGACAACCGAAAGTGTCTCGTCGTCAATCAGGCGCTCGCTCTCAAATTTCGCTCTGCGCGGGCAATGCGTGCGTACGCAGACGACGCTTCAATTTCATCTTGCGACTGTTCAGCTTAGACGTTCGAAAACGAAGTGCAGCGGATTTCGATGAGTGACGTGAGAGGCGATATCGCGTCGCTGCTGCGTCAAGGACAGCCAAAGCTTATCCGAAAGTGCCCCTCTTTACAAGCTTCCTAAGGAATTAAGCCGAGAAAGTATGGCTGGAGGCGATTCCTACAGGACAGCTGCTCGGTGTATGCAACGCAATATTTGCAGGCTGTGTTGTCGAGGCATCACAAATCTGAAACTGGCCAAAGCATCTACGACTCAGCGATGTCGTCATCGGTATCTTCTGGATCTTGATCAGGCCAGACCCAACCTACGCGAACGTTCAACTAGTTCTCAAAGTCGAAAATTTTGTCCGGTATCGACAAAGACACCTGACATGTCGAGCCAACGTTGCGTTCGCTTGCGGCACAACCTTCGGGGGTCACCATTTTGAGAGATGAAAGCAAAGGTGTCAAAGCGAAGACAAAAAACGATGTCGACGCTTAGACGTCATGACGGAGCCACTTCCGGAATTGGTTTTTGATATTTTAAAACCTGTATTGCAGTGAGCGAGCCACGTTTGCACAAAATATTTCTGCATATTCAACCAACGAGGACGTCGCGGCACGTGATCAGAAAAATGATCCCAAGGAGGTGTCTAATCAGAGTGGAGGGCGGGCGTTTTTTTTTTTAAAGACGCGCGTTTGGGCGTTAGGTTTTGTTTTTCACGTTGCAATTTTTTTTTTTTTTATATGAGACCAGCCTCAAGCGAAAAAATGCTCATTTTGGGGGTGTCAGTGCCCTTTTAAGAACCTAATGCAAATCACGAAAACAATATTATTAGGTAGCGAGTTTACGTAAAAAAAAAAAAGAGCATTACTTGGAATTATGTTTAATTTTCAACGGTTTGAAAGATAAAGTCGTTCCTTGTTTGACGTCACAGACAAATCCATGCACGGATGGAGGAAAGACGCTATTCACCGAATGTGTTGTGGGCACCGGCGATAGTTGCGATTTGAAACTAGCGAATTCGAGAAACCAAAGGTTTCACGTATGTAACGATTCGCGTTGTCGCCGCTGCGCCTAAGCCAAGCCACGTTTTGAATTGGCGCTTGGCGGTGGCACCATCTGTACGTAATTATTTTTGATACGATATTCTAAAAATCGTTAATGCCTCTTTCACAGCTTTAGAAACGATGACATCGAGGAATATGGTTTGTGTCAGTCGCGGGCTGCTTTATAGTTTCGAGAGGGCGGCAAAGCGTATGCTGCGATTTCCGAGAAAAGAGCGCATAACTGGGGACCATGATTGTAAGCATGAAGATGGCTGGAGTGTCGTTCCCCTGAAGCGCAGTGTAGCTTCCTCGCTGTAGCTCGATTGTGTGGCCGCACCGCACGTGTGCTTCCGATCCTGCTTGACTGAAAGCGATGACTGTTCCCAGGTCCAGCGTCACGTATCCTCGAGCCCGACAAGTTAATCACCGATATGAGGATCGCGCCTTCGCCAGGTGAGACTTTGGGAGACGGACGATTAATTTGTTTTCAATCAATCAATCAGTCAGCTCATCGATCGATCGATTGATCGAGGTCTTATTTTTCTTTCACACAAAAAGATGGCAGCTGCGGCAAAGGGCTACAGCAAGTGCAGGTTGCCCAGACCCTAGCTCGGGGATAACAGCTTTTTTATTTATTCGTACATGGCCCAGTGGGCATTACAGTGGGGTTGGGGTGTCAAAAACAATTATACCGAAAAAACATTTATGCGAATAAATTGCACAGAACGACACCAATAAACAAAATCCTTAAAAAAGCAGCAGCGAGGCAACATAAACATTAATTCTTCAAAAATTGAGCGAGCAGTTGAAATCTTTACCAATCTATCGGGCAGCACGTTCCTGCAATGAATATCATGCTGAACAAAATGTGCATTTTAGTAGAGCAGTGCGCGTCGAAAGTTTACGGATATTTTTATTATTAATAACTCCGCGTGAAACGTAATGCGGAGCAAGGATGTACTTATAATCATCCATACCGATGTTTGCAAACTTGAAGACTATCCAGGAACTTCAGACGTAAACATTTTTCCTTTAGTGCTAAGGTTTTTCAACCGAGTATAAGAACCTAACTTTGAAGATGCTATCGCTGTGCTGAGCAAAAAAAAAAAAAAAAAAATGCTACCGCGGTAACTTTAGTTATTTGAAACAAGTCTCGCGGTCTAGTTTTGAACTATTGCTATCTGATATTTGCAGAGCGGCGAGTACGGGTTCGATACAACAGAAGCAAAGTCTGAAATTGGGAGAACGTAAAACAACGTCGCCTCAACACCGCAGTATAAAAAACAAAAAAGTTGAACTCCTTGCGGGGCATTACTCGTTTCTCCCATATGTGGTGAATAAAGATATGTGATTGCTTTTAAGATCAATTATATATTCTTTTATCAAAAACTGCACGTTCAAATTTAAGAAAAAAAAATTTGTTTTTTGTCTTTAGCAGGTAATATTCTGCAATTACTTCGTGCATCGATTAAGTTATCATTAAATATTTTTGTTTTGCGTAAGTGTCACCCTGGTAATGCAAAATGACTCTAAAAGACGGAAATATCCTGACGGCGATTCCAAGATGAAGAATACCACTTTAAACGTGATGCGGTTGGTGCTTTTATATCTTGCCAGGTTAATGTGATTTTACATTTTATTCGGAGGGACTTTGTTTTCCTTTATTATATTTGCGTTGATATCCTCTCGTCGTCCAATATATTTATAAATGCTATTACTCAGAGTCATATCGAGGTTCGTGACAAAAAATACTGCCATTTTGCAGGGCCGGATTAAGAGATTTCGGCGCCCTGGGCTAATGCTGGTCAGGGCCCCGAAACAAGAGATCATGATGATGATAACGATAATGATCACGGCGACAATGATGATCATAATGGTGGTCACAAATTTCGGTAAAAGAAAAAACCTACTTAATTACCACGTCCCAGCTTCGAATACCTAGAAATGTACTAAGTTAGCGCGATATTTTTTAACAATATTTACTATAACATTTCTGACTATACAATATATACAATCAGTATCATACAGAATGCAATATTATGTACTCTCCTTCGCACGTGAATGACACTAAGGCTGAAGGGGAGCTAGTCCAATCAAACTTGCGTTATCCGCGCGTATGTGCACGCCTTCAAACCAGCAGCACCAATCAAGAGGCGCTGCGCAGAAATTCCTGCGTTTCTGGCTCCTCCCACCACGGACGTTCCAGGCAGCGAGTGGCTCTCTACAATGATCGCCACATATGTTCTCTCTAGGCAGGGCCGTGCTCTGGGGTGGGCTGCGCACAATGCTTTCTCGAAGCAGACAATTTTAAGGGAAACAAATGATGCACGCACGTGCGACAAGCGGGACACGCATTTTCGCAGTCGTAAATTGAGTAGTTGTGAAGGCCCGTTCACATACTTGCGACCTCTTAGAACCGGGTGTCTTCGAACCTCCTAATATATCTTACAACGAGCGGACACACTGGCGTCATCTATTGGGTAGCAGTGTAAACTTGGCGGTCCGGCATATTTTCTATTTTTCTCGCGCATTATCCTTTCTTTCTTGGCTCTAAAAACGTTTGTCAACGTTATAAACGAGCCTTTCTTATAGGTGTTACGCACATTTGACCTCGGAAATCCCGCAAAACCTTCCCTTTTGTCAAATGCAGTTCCAGGGTTACCGCATAGATGGCGCCAGAGTGTTCTCTCGTCCTAAGAAAGTTTAAGAGGTTTCAACAGGTCTCGTCTCCCTCGGTCGTACTTGGTTGCAAGAGTGCGAACGGGCCTTAAGGGCTGTGTCTGGGTCTAATTTAAAAGAAAAAAAAAAACGGCGATTAGGCGATAGTAAAAGTGCCGCTATCCGCAAAGTGGCACGCAAAAAGAAAAAATAGAGTGCTTACAGACGCACGACCACAAAGAGATCCTTTAACGATCGGCCACCGTAAAGCGTTTTCTGTTGTTAAGCCCTACACTGAGGCTTCAAAAGACCCCACTGCCACCCAAAAAGTACAGACGTTCAGTGTGATCCCCCCCCGTCGAAATATCGGTTTATAACGACCCGCAGAAACGAAAGCAAAGTATTATTGCCTACTTCGTTTTATACTGTGTCGACCCGCAGCGGAAGACTAGGAACCTCCACAGCCAATCAAGCGCAAGTTCAGAAAAGGACGTCGCCTTGCTCCTCGGCTGTGTATTAGTGCGTGCCTCTGGACTGGCGCTTGATTGGCTGTGGAGGTTCCTAGTCTTCCGCTGCGGTTCAACACGAGATGAAACGAAGTATGGTTGGCGCTGGAAAAAGTAAAATGTCCCTGTAGAGGAAGAAGCCTTTGAAGAAACCGACAGGAAATCGATGCCACTAGTGCTATGGACGCGCTGGTGACGAGTGGCAACTGTCACAGGCTATAGTGATTGACGACCAAAGCGGTTCTTTGACTATGCATCTGTTCTGGGGGTCTTTCGCGCCCTACGAGGGAGATAGGGCTACCTGAGGAAGCGCCGCCTCGCCCCGAGAGCCGAGCGGGCCCCCCCCCCTCCCCCCCCCCCTTTTCGTCAGGCATGGCCCTGGGCTCCAGCCTCCTTAGCCCCCCCCCCCCCCCCCCCCCACACCCCTTAATCCAGATCTGCCATTTTTGAGTGTTGCATGGATCAGACACTTCAATGGATTGTTTTAATTTGAAACTCTATTTTAATCAAAATAACTACTTGAGACGAACGGATTCCCACGGTAATATGTTTGTCGGTTATTTAAAAATCCACAAAAAAATGTTTTGGTAATTTCTTTTTAAATATTGTTCCTTTGCATGGTATTTTCTGCAATGGGTCGGCCAACTAATCATTCGAGTAAGAGCGCGGCGTTCTCACATGCCCCGTGAGTTCTCCTTCTCTCCTTCAATTTTTTGGCGCATTGACAACTATAGGAAACTGCTAGCGACTATAGAGTCGCTAATATGAAACATTCAAACAACAAATGTCCGGTCACTAGAGCACTTTAAATGTTCAGAGGTGCTTGGAAATACATATTTTTGCCTTCCTCAATCCTCTTAATTTTTTTCTATCAGGGGAAGTTATGGAAACGAATATTACAAAATTCACGAATAAGCTCGTGGGGTCGTTCCTTATTTACGAGTTTCAGTCTATTGTAAAGCTTGCAGATTGCTTTGAGAAGTCAAAAATTATTAAGGGCGATGAAGCCCCGATTCTCTCATGATTGCCAAGTGGTTCAATTATATTCAAAGTGAATGCTTTGCCATGGAAAACAGTCTCCCACGAAAAGCGCCCAAAAGCGGCAGCTCACGACAAAAATGTGTCGGCTGTGAAGGCGGCGGTGAGAAAGATGGTCGAATAACGCTGGAGAATTAGAAGGAACTACCTCGTATAGGTGAAACGACAGTCTGAAATATTTGCACACAAAACTGGGTTTGAGCAACAAATCGGCCAAATGGGTCCCACACCAGCTGAGATCAGAGCACAATACATCACGTGTGATCTTTTGCGCCCAGTGCCTCCAAAGATTCAAGGAAAACAAGTCTGCTGCTTGGAAGCAAATTGTGATTGGTGGTAAGACCTGGCTTTACAACAGTCACCTTGAAACCAAGTCTCAATCCTTGGTTTTGGGGTTGAAAAGTCTTTATTTCAGAAAAGTTAGGGAAGTGAAGTGGGGTGAAAGGAATGTGGCCGAACAAAGGAGGACCCCTACCAAAGACATTTTGCCTTGCCAGATAAGCCGCAAAGCAATTTTTTTTCCATTTTCTTCGGATTCAAAAGAGTTGTGGCCTTGTCCCCCTTGAGGTGAGGCGAACTATGAACTGCGAATGATACACAAAGTGTGCCTGCCAGAAGTTTTAAAAAAACAATTCGGTGGTCACTCCAAGTAGGAACGGTGTCGTCCCACGTCGGTCAGGACGTTGAACTTGTCCTGTCAGGCAAGGAGTCGTAGAAAGCAATCACGAAGTCCTGCTCACCCCAAGTCGCTCCCATTCACGGCTGACCGCTTCCCATATTTGGCCACAAGTCGCGCGGTGTAGGGGATGCCGTGCAATGGAATGCCGTGATCCACCCCGAAACACGCTCAATGCTTTTGATGTTCGCTCTTTTTGGGGTCCAAAGCAGCGCCGCGACAGAAAGCTCCCGCAGGAGAGACCGTACCTTGCCGGACCTGTGAGCCGGCGACAGGTAGTGCTGGAATATGAAGTCTCCGTCTGAAAACGGGCTATCCAGAACGTGAGGTCTTCATGACATGGTCGATTATATTGCGAGAATCGCCTGACGTCAAGCTGCCCTCAATCCTGAAGAGCGATCCGTTCACGACGTTACCACTGGTGGCAACCTTCTGCACAAACGGATTTTTGTAGCTGCAAACACAATTTTCGGTGTTCAAGGATAAATTTTGTTCAAGGAACTGACACTGAGAAGATATAAAATAAATAAATAAACTATTCTCAACAGCAGCAAACTGGCCGCCATACGGGGAGCCGTTGTTCCCACCAGGTCTTGAACGTTGATTGGTCATCAACCTCGACCCTGGCCCAGTCGTCCAGCGTCTTTGATTCATGGTCCCTGGCAAATCGAAGTCGGTCATGCTTGTTTTAACTGCTGAACAGTGGTTTCTGTCCCACCATGGGGCTTGCCAGCCCGACGTCAGCGAATCTTCGGCGTCAGGACGGATGCCTCGATCACCAATTCTTCCCGAACGTCCCACGCAGATTGAAAAGGATTCACAGCTACCGCTGCAACGAGCTGCTGATCCTGTTAGGCCGTCGTTGCTCGATGACACGTGTGTGCCACATCTTCAAGAAGACCTTTGTGCTTGTATTTCTGAAATATCCAATTTATTGTCGCTAATGTGCGCCCTTTAATATCCGTTTTGGTCATTCCCGTATATTCCCTTAGGCACATATCAACAAAGCGTGACAGATTCGTTCAACGGCACTCTCGGTATTTTTGACATAGCTCATCGGAATACTGAAAAACAAATGCGTTCAAGTTGCAAAGTGATAGATTGATTATCGTATGTTATAGTTTATCGTACGCTGCGGAAAGGGGGCACAGCAGGCACGTACTCAATCCATGCTTCGATTTTGTGGAAAAGTTGCCTAGCTGCATGCCCAACGTAGAGGAACGATACGGAGTCGGGGTTTTCAATATAAGGAAACTACACTTAACGTTAGAAGGACGGGACGATTCGTGTAACACTGAAGTGTAAGGCGCGCATCTTCCCATGGCCAACGTCGGCCCAGAAGATCCATGGGCACTTGTATCACTTCTTTATTTACATCCCGAGTCCGGGGCTACACCCTCCTTAAATCGCGCACGCGTCGAATCAGCGTTGCGCATCCTCGGCGCGTGCCCTGGTAGTTGGTTACAGTGGCGACTGGATAGTGGCGCCCTCGGCTGCCCACAAAGTGACGGCACGAGCTCCCGTCTACACACCGAAACTCTAGGGTATGGTCTACTAAAAGTCCCTAATAACTCGGATAGATGCCGAAGTTTCTGTGGGAAAGTATGAGATTGATTTCTGTTGTGTGATGTTGCTTTTACGATTCCAAGGAGCGAAAGAACACCTACACCTCCACCGCACTCACTTCTTGCGTTCTTCACTAGCTGACGATCCGGATGTAAAGAGCGGTAAAAAGATCGCTACCGGCAACATGTCTCGTCCGCCCAACGCCCTTATACTTCACCGGAGCAATCGGCAGGGAAGAAGGATTGTACCGCGGGCCACGCGGAGCCGTGTTCACACTCATATTGATCGTGATAGTGCAAATTGTTTTTAACCTAATTAATT
This sequence comes from Ixodes persulcatus, assembly GCA_013358835.2. Taxonomy (NCBI): domain Eukaryota; kingdom Metazoa; phylum Arthropoda; class Arachnida; order Ixodida; family Ixodidae; genus Ixodes; species Ixodes persulcatus. The sequence goes on from JABSTQ010010124.1 coordinate 96,552, forward strand.
TGTCGTTCTTCCACAGAGCTGGACGGAAACCGGAGTGGCAGCTTTGACAAACAAGGTATTCTGCGCCTCTCACCCGATCGAGTGCATTAAGCCCTCACCGCTCCACATTACATGACCATAGCCTCCTATATAGCGGGAAAGCTTGCGCATTACGACTGGCTGCGAAGCTGTGGAGCCGGTCTAAGCAGTCACAAGAAGCTTAAAGCCTGTTTTTTTTATTCCTCTTCGGTCGTAACCAGTCTCAACTACGTGAGCCAGACCTTAGCCTTCGAGGAAGGGGGATAGAAAATATCTTGAGGGATACGTTTATTTTGTCGACTGAAGTGTTGTCCACGCAGGACACAGCAAATGCAGTACACGAACGAAAAAAGAAAAAAAGGATGCAAGGTTCGCAAACAACTTTAACGCCTCCCCGCACGTGAATGTTTTTGGCGAGGACATGAACCCCTCAAACAGCCCGGCTTGCCTCCTTGTCCTCTCCTCCCGTTTCTTGTTTCGAGACTCATGCCTTGAGCACGCTCCAATGCTTTGTTGAAAGGCGGAAGGGAAGGGTAGCTTTCCTTCCACCCGAAAAACGCCCCAAAGCAGACCGGAATCGGAGGTAAAACTTGCAGCGGAAAGCTAGCCTGTTTGGATACCCCTTTACCACTACCAGACGCGTTCTAACGAACAAGGAAAACCCAGGGCCGACATCCGGTCTGCTCTGGAACGACGAGCAGCTGCGGAGGTGGAGCTTCCCTCGCAAGCGTAATCACTCCGCCTCTGCCTGCTTCGTCTCTTCCTCTCCTTTTCTTGCGGGCCGTATAGACGATTTCAGGAAAATTTGCCTTTGCGCCGCAATTTTGGCATCACGTGACCAGTCCGCCATTGCCGGCCTCTACTTTTACGCCGCTGCACTACGTACAGCACCGCTTACTGCGTTTCGCCAGGCGGACTGTGAATGAGTCGACGACACCAGATTAGGGCATTGACTTTAGATATCATATAAGTTCATCACATCTGTTACCTTTTTGCAGGAAATAAAGGTAGTTGAAACCCAGTGCGAATTCCTCGAATGTCTTGTTGGCATAGGAAGGCTATCGCAGTCTTACCCATCACAGCATGTCCGTACTTTACACGTCGCGGTCTTGTTTCTCGCTGCATTTCGGCGCTTTGCCGCATTGTAATGACTTGGCGAGCGACAAGACAAGCGACGGCGACCCGCTTCGCTGTCCCTCGGTCAGTCGCGCAACGAGGCAAACCGCATGAAGGTGACCGGAGCAAGCGACCAAGACGGTGAGCGACGTTTACTAGAGATCCAAGATCCGAGCGTCCCGACCAGAGACAGGGAAAGCTCTGCGTCGCTCGGAGCTTACTTGCGTAACTACCGCCGTTGCTCGTCTCGTCGCTCGTTAAATCGCTTTAAGTACAAAACGAGCGTGTTGGTAACAGTTATTAAACATGAGGAAGATACACAGAATCTGTGTATCTTCCTCATGTTTAATAATTAAATCGCTTACATGCGGTTCAGTCTTTACTCACATAGGCGGTTGGGCAAGCGAAAAGCTTTGCGATCAGCGATGGGCTTGGCCGTCGCTAGGGCAAATTGATTGCTGTTGCTCGTCGCACCGCTCAGGTGTAGAAGATTTGCAGTAAACTTCGCTCGCATGCGATCTTTTGCGCTGCGCCTCGTCGCTCATAAAAAATATCGTGTTCGACATTGGGAGCATTGGATGGGGTTACAACAGACAGCCTATGCTTTTGGTAGAACTCCTTGCGCGAATGAGTAGTCGCTAATTTGCGAGCGCGGCCCGAGAAAAAGTGCTGCCAGTCCCGTCTTAAAGATGCTCTGCTCGGATTTTGCAGTATAAAAATATGCATTCTTAGCGATTGTGGGTTCGCGACCACAACGATTGCCGTTTCTGATTGTATTTTCTGCAAGAAAGCCGATATCGTTGCTCCTGAATCGCCAAACTTTAAAAGTCACAATATCACGGGAACAAGCATTTCATTCATTTGCTCGTTACAGTGCATCATTTATTTACCCTAATAACAAAAAACACATTTACATTTTTGAATCGCAGTCGTCTATGACTATGTAATCCTAAAAAATAGGCATCGACGGGAAACCGGTTGAGAAATACAGGGGCTTGGCCGAAGCCACAAACCTCTTGGATTCCGGACAGTTCGACGCCATTTCTTTCTTTATTCTTTATTCTTTATTTTCCCCATCGGGTCGGGAGGGGGGCAGAGACTAAAGGCGTGATGAGACTAAAGACGAGGTTTTTGCCCCCCTTACAGCTCTAGCACAGCACTGTAAAATAGTACAAAACGTTCACGCACAACATACCGTCAAGACAACATGATGTAAGCGCAGGTACATAGAAACAAGAAATACAAGCAACTGCACAACGGTTTTGTCAGAAAAGGTAAAACGTCTGAGCGAAATACATAATACCAAATATCAAATGTCAAATATGAATATGATTCATAAAATTGCCTAGATTTCACTGTCACTGCCCACCAAAATTTCTTTTAGCTTTTTTTTTTAAAGTGTAGTAGATTATATTTAAAATCAATCAGTCCCTTTGTACTATTTAAAATTTCGGCCGACTTGAAAACGTTTTGTTTGTGTCCCGTAATCGGTGCGTATTTTAGGAGGTCGTCTATGGGTGTGTCGAGGTGTCAAATGTTTACTGTCAGTCTGGCGAAATCATGAAAAGGTTTTCGTTATGTAGTTTTTGTAATAGCTTCAAATAACAGATTGGATTGACTTTGAATAGGCCATGTCTATTGAATAATGGTCCGGTGGGGACATCTTGGGCGTTACCTTTATGGTTTTAAAAAAGTTGTAGAACAGTTTTCTGTAGGACGGCCAGTCTGTTATAATTTGTGGTCGATGTCGTACGTACCCCAAACCAAAATACAGTTTTCTGAAGAACCGGAGACGACGGACGAAAAAGGGGACAGCAAACAAAACGTCTCAAACGCAGCTACTAAATTTTATTTGCACAGTCGTTTATATAGCATCTCTCCCACACGTTACTGGGGATTTTAGCCAGGGTACGCCTCGTCTTGACCTCATTTCAAACCACCGCACTCAGTTCGCACATAGCATTGCAGACAAGCCCCATTGTCGCAACGCCCAATGTTGGACCCAACGCACCACACCTTTACACAAACACCAAGGCCTAACTAGGCATCTGGTACAAAGGCCACACACTGAAACTAATAAAGCAAACAGGAAAAAAAGAAAAGAAATTATACAGCATCAAAGACTTTCGGGTCGCTTTGTCTAGTGTGAAAACAATTCAAACCTCCGAACTCACTTCGTACGCAGCATTGCAAACAAAACTACATTGTCACAAACCCCAGGGGCGGACCCAGCGCACAACACCTCACACAAACTCCAATTCCTAACCCGCATCTCGCATTAATTACCCCACACAAAAACTGATAAACCGACACAGAGCATACAAAAAACAAATTACAGCACCAGAAATTTTCGGGTTGCTTCCTCTAATGTGATCGACGACTGACTAATACAATTGCCTACAGTCGTGATTCTAATTGTCTCTTTCAAAACTCTTTTTGCACAATCTTTTTTTTTTTTTGCTCGAAACAACAGTAGACCCCCAATCCGGCAGACAATTATAGCACTCCTGTACATGTTTAGCAATCTCAGAGTTTGAAGACCCGTTCTTGACTGCCCTCATGTGTTCAAGCAGTCTCTCATTCAAGCACCTTTTTGTCTGCCCCACGTAGGTGAAGCCAGCAGGCCATTGGAATATCGTATACTACACCAACCTGGCAATCAACGACGGCTTCTGTGTGCCGCTTCCGACAACCCCGCGCCTCTCCCGCGAACGGCCTAAGCCTGTTCAACGTAAAGTCGGAAGTGAAGACCACCTTTACCCTGAACCTCCCAGCAACCGCCATCAAGTTGTGCAAACATTTATGAAAAAAAGGAATGCACACTACCCTGTCTGGTTTTTCTCTTTCTTTCCTCACCTCTCCTCTGAGTCTCACAACACACTTCCATGGCGACGCCCTCCACAATGTTACTCTTATTCCCTGCCCCCTCAATGCGTCCTAATTGCCTCATAACAGCTTCATGTACTTTGTGTTGACAAGACGTTTTTAAAGCGTTGTCTAGCAGAGACATCACTACCCCTCGTTTAACCAATTTTGAATGAAAACCTTTTGTAGAGCAACAAAGGGTTTGCCGCTAGCTTTCATATTCCCAGCACCACCCGTCCACCGTGTTCAACCTAAGATCTAAATAGTGCAGCACACCTGCACCAGGCTCCTCACTGCTAAATGTCAACTCAGGCGCTGCTTGTACTATGCAATCTTTGATCTTAGGCAGTGCCCCCTTCTCAACCGAACATACAGAATCTCTCCCAAAAACTTCCGGAATCTTTTTTTTATAAAATATTTTTTTCAAAATAATAGTTTACAATCTTTCAGAACGTTTCGAAGTATTCTCCCCCTGCTTCGATGCACCGTTGCCAACGCTTCACCCAATCACTAAAGGCGCCCTGGAAGCCGTCAACGAGTACCTACTTCAGTGAGGTCGTCGCAACTGCTTTTACCGTCTCCACCGTCCCATGCCGAGTTTTTTCACGGTACTTTTGATTCCTGGGAACAAACAAGAAGTCCGGTGGTGCCAGATCGGGGCTGTACTGCAGCTGGGGCATCGTTGCAACACCCATTTTGGCCAGCAACTCGGAGACAATGAGCGCGGTGTGGCTTGACGCGTTGTCATAATGCAAGATTCAATTGTCGCGAATTTCTTTTCGGATTCGTCGAACCCTGTTTCGCAACCGTTTGAGCACTTGACAGTAAAACTCCTTGTTGACTGTTTGTCCCTGTGGCACAAATTCACTGTGAACCACACCTTTTCTGTCAAAAAACAGAATGAGCATTGCCTTGATTGGCGATTTGCTCATCCTTGCTTTTTTTCGTTCGAGGAGACTCCGTGGTGTGGCACTCGCTGCTCTGACGCTTCGATTCGGGATTGTACTCAAACATTCACGTCTCGTCCCCTGTGATCACTCTCTCCAAAAGTTCTGGGCCCGCTTTGTAGCGTTCATGCAATTCCTGGCACTTGAACAAACGCTCTTCCGTCATCTCACTCGTCAGGACCTTTGGCATCATTTTCTCGCAGACTTTCCTAATTTGAAGAGCCTCCGTTAAAATGTGATGGACGATTGTTTTGGGTATTCCAGGCTCCTCTGCGATCATCCGAACACTTAATCGCCGGTCGTTGTCCAAAACTTGACGCACGTTTTGCACCGAGTCGTCCGTTTGTGATGTGGACGGCCGTCCCGAGCGGTCCTCATCGTTGAGGGGCTCCCGACCTTCCCGGAACCTCTTGTGCCACATGAAGGCTTTGTTTCATCGCGTCGTCACGGTAGGCTTTCCGAAGCATTTCGAGTGTCTTCGGCCCGTTGTTACCCAGTTTCACACAAAACTTGATTGCATAACGCTGCTCCAGAAACAGGTCAATTTTTACTCTCGACGAAGGTGCAGTAGTTACCTCTGCCCGGAGCGTGACCTGCCTCAAGAACTGCCCGACGGCCACTGAAACCGGTCTCGTTTCGAAGCTTAGATCCCCCTCTAACTTCTCCGCCCGAAGCCCCGCCCCGCCAGGAGGCGTTGTCGACTACAGAAAATCGTTCCGGGAAGTTTTGGGACAGATCCTGTATCAAAATATCATCAGCGTATCTCTTAATCATCACTGACCCTGCTGGAAATGATTGTACCACTTGCCCCTAGGCCGAATCCAACGAAGCCAAATAAACCTCGGACAACATCGGTGCCAACGACGAACCGATGCAGACCCCTTTCTATTGGTCAAATTTACCCCCCTCAAATTCTGCAGCTGTGGAGTTCAAATATAATTCCGTTAAGTTCAGAAAACTCCCTACGTCTATCCCGGACTGCGACCGGAACCGAACTAAGTCTGCCTCCAACAAGTTCCTTAATCTCGAGAGAATCAGTGGTTGATAGAGGGAGTAATACAATTCCTTAATGTCTAGTGACATCACTTCGCACTTCTGCTGTGGAAAGGCGTCAAACGGCTCACAAGTTCTTCCGACTTCCTGAGACCGATAGGACTGGTCATCTCGATTGTCGACAGACAACTTTGGAGAAATGTCGACACAACTTTTTCAGGAAGTCGGACGAGCTTGTGAGCTGCTTGACGCCTTTCCACCAGCAGAAGTGCGAAGTCATGTCACTAGATATTAAAGACTTGCATTACTCCCTCCATCAACCACTCCTTTTTTCGAGATTAAGGGACTTGTTGGAGGCAAACTTCGGTTCCAGTCGCAGTCCGGGATAGACGTAGGGAGTGTTCTGAACTTAACAGATTTATAACTGAACACCACAGCTGTAGAATTTGAGGGGGGTAAATTTGCCCAAAAGAAAGATTTCTGCAACGGTTGGTCGTTGGCACCGACGTTGTCCAAGGTTTATTTGGCTTCGTTGTATTCGACCTTGGGGCAAGTGGTACAGTCATACCCAGCAGGGTCAGTGATTATCAAGAGATACGTTGATGATATTTTGATATGTTCGGTTGAGAAGGGGGCACTGCCTAAGATCAAAGATTTCATAATACAAGCAGCGACTGAGTTGACCTTTAGCAGTGAGGAGCCTGATGAAGGTGTAGCTGCAGTATTTAGATCATAGGTTGAACACGGCGGACCGGTTGTGCTGGGAATATGGAAAGCTAGCGTCAAAACCTTTGTTGCCCTACAAAAGTTGTCGTTTAAAATTGGTTAAACGAGGGGTAGTGATGTCTCTGCTAGACAACGCTTTAAAAAAATCTTGTCAACACAAAGCATATGACGGTGTTATGAGGCAATTAGAACGCATTAAGGGGGCAGGGTATAAGAGTAACATTGTGGAGGGGGTCGCAAGGAAGAGTGTGTTGAGACTCGGAGGAGGGATGAGGAAGAAAGGAAAAAACCAGATAGGGTAGTGTGCATTCCGTTTTTCCATAAATGTTCTCACAACTTGTTGGCGGTTGCTGGGAGGTCCGACTTTAAGTTGAACAGGCTTACGCCGTTCGCGGGAGAGGCGCGGGGTTGTCGGAAGCGGCACACAGAAGCCGTCGTTGATTGCCAGGTCGGTGTAGTATACGATATTCCAATGGCCTGCGGCTTCACCTGCGTGGGACAGACAAAAAGGTGCTTGAATGAGAGACTGCTTGAACACATGAGGGCAGTCAAGAACGGGTCTTCAAACTCTGAGATTGCTAAACATGTACAGGATTGCAATAATTGTCTGCCGGATTGGGGGTCTACTGTTGTTTTGAGCAAAAAAAAAAAAAAAAAAAAGATTGTGCAAAAAGAGTTTTGAAAGAGACAATTAGAATCACGACTGTAGGCAATTGTATCAGTCAGCCGTCGATCGCATTAAACGAAGCAAACCGGAAATTTTCGCAGCTGTTATTTTTTTTGTATGTGTGTGTGTCGGTTTATCAGTTTTTGTGTGGGGCCCTTGTACGAGATGCGGGTGAGGCCTTGGAGTTTGTGTGAAGGTGTTGTGCGCTGGGTCCGACCTTGGGGGTGCGACAATGGGGCTTTGTTTGCAATGCTGTGTACGAAGTGAGTTCGGAGGTCTGAATTGTTATCACACTAGACAAAGCGACCCGAAAGTTTTGATGCTGTATAGTTTATTTTATTTGTTTTTCTGTTCGCTTTATTAGTTTCAGTGTGTGGCCTTTGTACCAGATGCCAGTTAGGCCTTGCAGTTTATGTGAAGGTGTGGTGTGTTGGGTCCGACATTGGGGGTCGTGACAATGGGGCTTGTTTGCAATGCTGTGTGCGAACTGAGTGCGGTGGTTTGAAATGAGGTCAAGATGAGGTGTACCCTGGCTAAAAGTCCCAGTGGCGTGTGCAGTTCAGGGAGACGTGTGGGAGAGATGCTATAGACCTTTTCAGCGGCAGTCTCGAACGAAGCGATTTACAGCGCGCGTCCCTGGTTTTCAGAGGGTACGTCAGTGTTGCCCGACTGCGCTGGGCTGTGGAGTTTCTCGTCAGTGGGCTGTGGCAGCCTGCGTAGGCGCACTTCTGGACGCTGGTGAAGGCTAAATTGGCGAGTTTTTTTTTCTTTTGTGCTCTATGGCGGATAGAATTTCTCGGGGTTTTTAGAAATGCATTGTACTATTTTTGCGAACAAAACAAAGAAATGAAAGCTGTTTTGGTGAGTCCGTGCGCGACAGAACAAATGCAACGTGAATGTTTGTTTCATTTTATGTTGACAATTTTACGGCACCATACAGTCAGCCGTGTCAATCTACAAAAGTCTTACACGTTGAAAATATTTGACCAGACAGTCTATCCGAACTGCATGGATATTCTCCGCCCACAACATGAACTTCAACGAGTCTCATCGATCGAACAACATACAGGTTTTGAGAAAGGTCTCAGATAACACAACATATTTAATATACAGTGTCGACGATAGTCACTTCACGACGATCGGACGGAATCCGGCGTCTTTTGGGGCACATGTAGAAGAGAGCTGCTTTTTTATTGCGCAGCTTGAAAGCAAATGAACGAACGCGTCTATTCCGTCCCCACACCCCGACCTGACCCTATCAGCTATTTTTCGCGAAGACCCTTAACACAAGCCGGGAAGGCTTTTTGGAGAGTATCTCAACGCAAATAATCCTCCAAGAACGTCGAACTGCCCGCGTCGCGGGCTGCTTGACGTTCGCTCTCTTCGTTCGTTTCCTGCGAAGGCCGAGCAGGCTACGAGCCCTGGTATTCCCGGGTTCTCACAGTGGAAGATAACACACAAGGGTAAGCATCCTAAACAGGCAAATAAAGAAAAAACTTCCATGAAAAGCCGGCGAACTCTGAATGCACAATGCAGCTGGGGAGTCACGCTGACCGGGTTTCCACAGTTCAGGCAGGTGGCAGAAATTTCTAGCTGATAGGGGTCACTCGGTTCGCAAAATGGCGACGGCCAGAGAGCTTTTTTTGCAAAGGTCTATATAAACGACAGTGCAAATAAAGTTTAGTAGCTGCGTTTGAGACGTTTTGTGTGTTGTCCCCTTTTTTCGTCCGTCGTCTCCGGTTTTTCAAAAATGTGTAGCATCAACCAGCTCGCCTGCCTACTCACTTTATCAAAAATATAGTAATAAAGGTTTGAAAAAATAGTGAGTTATGCATTTTTTTTTAGCCAAAGGGTTATTATATCTTGTATTTTGTATATACATCCAGCGGCTCTAGATAACTCGGTGATTAGCCTATTTAGGTGAGTATTCCAATTTAATTCGCGATTGAACCACACGCCGAGAAATGTTTGTTCGCTAACCTCCTCTATAATTTCATTTTTTAAAACATATAGTCACCTTAGTGTTGTCGAGTTTATTTACAGTAGAGAAAAGTATATATTTTGTTTTCTTTGCATTTAGTTGTAATTTATTGTTTTGAAGCCATACTGAGCGATGCTTCAAATAGCTGTTTGCCATTGATTGTAGGGATGCTTTAGGAGCAGAAGTAAAAAATGCATTACTATCGTCCGCGTACATGACAAGCTCCGGGATTTTAGAACATTTGTTGTATCGATAACATAAAGAAATAATAATAAGGGTTCTTGTATAGACCCCTGTGGAACCCCGTGCTTAATTTTGAGTATAGTTGAAGAAATGTTACTGCTGTGTACGAACTGCGAGCAATTTTTAAGGTAGTTTTTTTTTTATTAAGGTCAAGACGTACAACCCCACGTATGCCATATTGTTTAAGTTTGATTAGTAGTATGTCATGTTGAGTAGTATCGAATGTTTTTTTGAAATCTAGAAACAGGCCTAAGGTGTACAATTTATTTTCAATGTTATTTATAATTTTATCTTTTACTTGAACTAGTGCTTCTGCTGATTTTGGTTTTTGAAAGCCGTATTGACATTTATTTATTACATCGTGTTTAGACAAAAAGCCCTCTAGCCTAATGTTTAAAACCCAGACAAATATTTTTTTGAGAAAATAGGCAAAACCGAGATTGGTCTGTAGTTCTGTAGAAGTTGTTCTTCTCCTTTGTAGACCGAGGTAACTCTCGCAGCTTTTAGTTCGTCTGGAAATATACCAGTTTTTAAAATGCGAGTTATTATATGTGACAATAGTTTACTTAATTGTTGAGAGACATATTTGACAGGCTTTGATTTGAAATCGTCTACACCAGCTGCAGCGTTATTTTTTATTTTATGTATAATCCCTTCCTTTCGTATAATGTTGTTGATGATAGCATTAACGTATTCGATAGGCTAGTTATGGTCTCTGTGGCACAGCGTTGAGAAGGACCTTCTTGGGACTCGCGGTTTCAAAAACTGGCATCTGGTGAACCAACGTTAACGAAGTGCATATTCATCAGATTCGTCATTTTCTGGCCACTTACTTTTTTTTTTTCATCGACAGTAGTACTTTGTATTCCTTACGCGCGACTCTTCCTATCAGTGATTGTGTCTACAGTTTCCACATATCTTTCGAGGGTCATTGTACACTCTTGAAGATATTCCCTGATAATATCCTGACTTTACCTTCTTCAGATCGCGGTTATTTATTCTTTTTTTTTTAATTCGGTGAGAAGGTTTTAGTTTCTACAGTTAACAAAATTGTGGTACATCTTATCCTTTTTCTTAATTCGTCTATAAAAGTCATTTGTGATCCACGGCTTTCGGACTTTGTTTTCACGCTTATTTACTTGTATAAGCGGAAATGCAGTATTGTAACAAATCTTAAATTTCCGAGAAATGTTTGCGTAAGCAAGGTTTGGGTCCTGTTCTAAAAGGACGCTTTCCCAGCATGTTTGATAGCTCAAGGCGCAAAAATTCTCCAGTAAAACGTCGTTTATTTGTCGGTAGGAGTAGATTTCACGTTCATGGGGAGGAAGAATGGCGAAACGTGTCAGTTGAAGGCAACCACCAGATCATCCCAACCGACTTTACGGTAATACAGTGAGAGTGATTCCATTGAGACGGAAGTCCCACAACAGGTATCCTGCACCCGAATGGCAGGATTGGGAGACGCATGCTCTCATGTTGGAGCACTGCTGCTTGAGGTTGTCGAAGCAACAGGACGAGGGGCCACAGGACGCTCCTACACGGACATACACAGGACGCTCCTACACGTACATGTGTATCGATGTTATGTCCCGCAGCGTCCAGCGTGTGTCCATTCAGCCCAAAAGCTCCGAACGATGTCCCGGGCGCTCGCGTTGGTCGCGCGAGCACCTCATCGCTTCGTCACGTTGCTATCTTGTATAGCGCAATACGATACAACCCCCCCCCCTTTTTTTTTCAATCACGTAGTTAAAAACGAAAAAAAAAATAAAACACATTAATCACTTGATTAAAGTTACAGTCATAGTGTAGTCGCGTAGGAGGCCTTGTTTGCCGCTGGGATCTTCGTTGGAGGTGCGAACGCCTGCTTAGAAGGCCCTAAAGCATCCTGCTGGCCCGGTGATGCCACCGACGGTAAGTCTGTATGAGTTTCCTCGTCCGAGGTGTCATCTTGCGGTGTGTTCGGTCTGAAAGGCTCGATTGTCGGTAGCAGAAGTTGCCTGTTCCTCCGAATAACCCTACGGTCCTCGGTTAAAACTTGGTACGACCTCGGGTGTGTCTTGGCGACGACTTTTGCCTTCTTAGACCACCACTTCTTTTTGACTCTGACAACCTGGCCCTCTTCCAATGGCGGAAGTGGACCTCTGGAATGCTCGGTCTGGACGTGCTTCTGCACCTTCAAACCTGGCTGGTCACCGAAGTCCGGAAGACTTGACCTCAACCTTCGTCCTTGCAGCAGCTCCCCTGGCGAACGTCCGTCTTCTAGTGGGGTTGATCTATAGCTCAGCAAACCGAGCCAAAATTCTTCTAGGGTTTCTTTCGTCTTCTTGAGGATCCGCTTCACCACCTGCACGCCTTTCTCTGCTAAACCGTTTGACCTAGGAAACTCCGGGCTTGACGTTATGTGTCTGAAGTCATACTTTCCAGCAAATAAGGTGAACTCTCGACTTGAGGGCTGGGGTCCATTGTCACCTGTCGTACGAAGTGGGTCGGGGGGTTTGAGTAGGTCCATCTCTCCAGGCTGTTGCTTCTTAAGCGCTTACTTGTGGCGATGTGTCGTGGGATGGTCCGGCCACTTCGGACACCATGTATCGATGTTTATTATTGCGACATCCTTATCAGTTCGATGTTATGTCGCGCAGCCTCCAGCGTGTGTCCATTCAGTCCAAAAGCTCCAAACAATGTCCCGGGCGCTCGCGTTGGTCGCGCGAGCACCTCATCGCTTCGTCGCGTGGCTATCTTGTATAGCGCAATACGATACACATGGAACATATCAATGAAGCAGAACGTCACATTTGAGCCTGCGGAAGCGTTCTATGGCCACAAGAGCTAGCCGTCGAAGGTAACCAAGTTCGAATCCCCTTCTGACCTGCAGCGGCACTTCAATGGTGCACCGGCCTGGACGGAAAGGCTTGAGGGAACGTTTCTTTTTGGCGTGGTCAACCCTGCAGACAAGCCAACATGTCAGTCTGAACCAGCAAGGGAAATGTATATAATAAATTTGCTTTGTCAACACACGTTTCATATGCAAACATATCTACACAAGTATAGGTCAACCGTTATAGTGAGGTACTTACCGAAAATAATTTAACGGTTTTCAGGGATAGGTTGACCATCATTTTTTTACAAAAAAGGGAGGAGAACTGAAATATTAGTGTGTGGTAGTTGAATATGCATATTAGAAATCAATAGAGCGAAGGTAAAGTACACACTGACGGAACAAGCGCTAACTCACAAATGTTATTTTAACATTCATACAGAAGACGAGAAAGAAATGTCGTTTCTTTCTCATCTTCCTTTTAGGCATATAAAAATCTTCCCAAAACGAAATTGCCTTAATGGAAAGAGAAAGTTGCGTTGAAAGAACTGAGAAATAATGTAAAAAAGGGAAGTGAAGAATGTTACGTTAAAAAACTGAGAAATAGCAGAAAGAAAGAGGAACTTGCTGACAGCAAACCGCTGAAACATCCTCAATTAGGAAAGTGAAGGTAATGTAGTCCTTTGTCACTTAATTTCACTGATGGTGAACTTACGCAAGAGTTCTCCTTTTCTTTGATGGTCATTGACTCGTATAGTGTCCTTGATTTCTTCTCACGGAAACTTCGAAGGTACTTTGTCTTTGTCAGTATCGGTTTGTAATGACATGCTTGCAGTGACACATAACCTGGTTCTCACGCAGCGGCCTGACTGACCAACGTATACTCTGCCTAATGTGAAAGGTATTTCATATAAAACCTGGCCTTCGCAAGGTATATACGATTGCTTCTGCATGTCGCATTCATTGTGACGTTTTTGTGGGGAATACGCAGGATCCAGAGAAAAAGCTTGAGTTGCGAATCTGCAACATGCATCTACCCCCCCCCCCCCCCCCCCCCCCCCCCGCCGAATCTTATTGCGGAGGTGGATGGCGAAGAACGAAAAAGTAGTAGCAACAGTTGTTTCTTTGCGTGACATACGTGACTTCGTGTATGAAATTGTTTCATCTGCACGCAGACGACGTTAACCTGTGCGATTCACGGAGGCGACGCGAGTGGTAACCGAGCGACCATGCTAGGTCAAACCAACAGTTACACACCGCGACATGCGACATTCTTCACAAATCCGCAATATATAGCTTGTCGCACATCGCTCGCTGGGCTAAACATACCGGGAATATCGCTATTATGCAACAACAAACATATGTGACTCTTACTCGAGTGACAACATTTGTACTCAACGATTGCTAGCGCTGGTAATAGCTGAGCTGACAAACACGTCCTGCGACGATGCTTTTCGCGATTATGTACAACGTCGCCGCGCTTTCTGAATAGCCGTACTTACTTTTTCAGTTTGCCCTGCATTAAATTTCTTCGTTTCCAAGCTCGCCATTCATCGTCGACGTTTATCTTCAATTTTATTTTAATTTTGGAATCGGTTCGTCGAAAACGGCAACAAGCACGGACAGTTCATATTCTTCCGCGGGGCATGTTGGCACACAGCGCGGTTCCAGACTTCAATGTCTCCAATGCAGTTTTTCGTAGCCCACCGCAGGGCCCGTCTTTCCTGTTGGACGCCGTTTATGGGTTCTACTGCGGTCGCTCATCATCACATAAACATCCGCAAGCGAGGATCGGAGTTCAGGCGCCGGCCAAAATACAGGCCGGCAATGGCGGCCTCAAGAGCGCTCCGACTGGTGGCGGCATGGGTAGCTGACGCGCTGCTGAAAGCGTCTCTAAGAAATGTTTGTTCATTCAAGTGAACCGACACGGGGGTGCAGCCGAGATGCGTCCTCAGAATTCATTGTCGAGTAACTGAAGGGGACAGCTTCGGCGCTCTGCCTGAGGGTGCCCGAGGCAAGTACGGCTCGGTGATTCACACGTTATCCTTTAGCCGGCTCTCAGATTTACTTACCCGATAATCGTAAGCAAATCTGGGAGCCGGCTAAAGGCTAGCACGTGAAACACTGATGTTTGCTTACTTAAGCCTCGCACCCGTCCTCATCACTGTCCCCTCTTAAAGAAACACTGACACAACCCAACATAATTTTTTTGCCAGGTGGTTTATTATGGTGTCAGATGACTACACAATCAATGTTTTTGCTACAGCGTCGCGCATACTTTATTAAAGTAAAAAACAAAACTGCTTGAAACTGAAACCGAAACCGGACTGGGGAGGAAGAAGAAAGATAGAGGAGGAGATAGTTGGCGGAATTTACGCGGCTGCGCTACTTTCTTACTTTTTTTAACCAAATGTATTTGCGTCTTTTTAGAGGCCACAAACAATTAGTATCATATTTCTTTTCATTTTGTAAAAATGTGTGTTCTTTTGATAATCCACGACTTTGATTATACTTGGTGGTTGTCTCTAAACCGCAGAAAACGGCACGCGACCACGCAGAAGAGGGTGAGCGCGACTCAAACGAGGCAGTTCTGGATCGACTGTTTTCGGGCGGAAGGAAAACGAATTTCGAGCCGCAAATAGACCTTTTCCGAGAAGCGTTTTCGCACGCGCGAGCGCCCGAGGCCAAGCAGTGGAAGTCGACTCTAGAAGTCGAGGAAATTCGGAAGGAGGCTGTGGATCAACGATTGGAACACGTAATTGCAGCATATATATACTTGTGTTACACAAAAAAAAAAGTGGACGGAAAGAAAAACACGACGTTTCGGTGAACGCCACGAATGCCCTCTTTAAAGTCGCGTTGGTCGCAAGACCAGTCAACAGCTCCGTAGGGAAAAAGTACCTAGAATGGCGGCTGTACCTCTAATCGCCGTAGTCGTCAGCTGTGCAACCTGTGCTTCACCGTAATCACCAGTTCTACACGCCTTCACCGCCTCTTCCTATAGAGTACGGTCAATCCTTCCTCCCGCGGTCGTGCCCATGGTCACGCAACTTCCGCCAGATTGAGCGAAAGTTTCCTATTTTGTTATTGGCCGTCCCTCAATGAACGGCCAATCACAAAATAGGAAACTTTCGCTCAATCTGGCGGATTCTCAAAAGTCGGTGACCACGGGCATGGCCGTGGGAGTCATTGGCACTAATCTTTATTGTAGTAGGCTGGATCGCGGACCGCGGACTCGGCAGCTGGGGCCGAGTGTCGCCACCGGCGGCCATTGATTCACACCTAGCCAATGCATGGGACTCTATGGGAAGAGCGAGAAAAAGCACCGTTTCCCCGTTTCTAAGCTGTTGTCGGCACTGAAACTTTTTGGATGTTTTTCGATAAGCCCGACAGATAGCTTGCGTACAAACATTAAAAATGACAGCCCCCGCAGTTCTTATAAATATTTTGTGGTCGAGAGTGACTCCGCTGTAGTGCAGCTTAATGAGGCAAACGTCACCTAGATCGAGTTACTGCGGAGTCGGTGGCGGTTTCGTTAGGTTGGGTTTTAGCAGACGATAAGCTCGAAGGCTTTGCTACGCGCAGTTCGCTCGCTCCCGAAACGCCTCTGTCGAGATGGAACTTGTTTGTCATTCATCAACCTCTGGGCTTCCCCGAGGACGGTCTCATTGACGGCAAGTTGCTTTGTTTACTCTGCTACTAGAGCAAGCTTGCCAGCTCAGCCGTAGGTGCTCTGGTACGTTTGATTTTTTTTAATCGGCATTCGAACGTTTGAAAAATACCGATCCGATCTTTAAACACCCGGCATAAGGATCGCAGCAGACCATAAAATACTCGCCTCTGAGCAGAGCCTGCATGCTTCAATATTTTCACTTTTGTGCGTTTCTCCCATAGTGCTGATTGTTGGGCTAGTTGGTATGGTACTTGAGAAGACATGATGCGCTTTAAGACAAGGACGTAGGAAGAAGTGACACCACAGAGCGCTCTGTGGTGTCACTTCTTCCTACGTCCTTGTCTTAAAGCGCATCATGTCTTCTCATCTCCCATAGTCTTGCGTGTATTCCCTGGTGTCAAGCAATGGCCGCCGGTGGCGACGCCGACGGGCTCCCGATCCGCGATCCAGCCTAGTACAATAGAGATCAGTGGTTATTGGCCGTCTCTCAATGGACGGCCAATCACAAAATAGGAGGCTTTCGCTCAATCTGGCGGATTCTCAAAAGTTGGGTGACCATGGGCACGGCCCGGGAGCCACAATCACAAACGCCGGCGTCCCTCAATGGGTGCCGGCGTTTCCAGTCTCCCATTGGCGCCGGGGACGTGGAACACCGTCGTTCGGCTCATTTCCGTTCTGGCGGCCCGATTTTGGTCCCGAAACCACTCAGAAAACCCTCTCCCCTTGCGGTAACGCCGCCCGGCTCTATCGCCGGGACGAGGTAAAAAACGGCTGTGTGAATGACGGCCTTATATTTCTGATTGCCTCCTGCCACACACCTCGGCCGTCGTCGCCATCGTTGCTAGCTAGGTTACCTTGTCTTTCGCGGGTGCCCCCTGTTTCGCCCTAAAGAAGCTGATCACGAGGTTCAAAAGTCCCTAGGTGCGTACCTTCGTACTGCTCGCGTGTCTAGCGTGCCGTCACGCACGCGCCGCAGCTCAGAGAGCGAAGAAACTGGTAGTGTAGCTCCCATTACAGATAGGTAGCGCAGGTCATTTCCTCGATTTTTAGTTCGCGCAGCCACCGCCTGGTGCCGTAAGTATGTGGAAAATGTCCATTGTGTTCTGGGTAGTTAGGCTTTCATATGTCATGTACAAATAAATGCCTTGACGAGTAAAAATATTGTGTTAGTGTCCCTTTAAAGGGTGAATCCGGTCAGTTCCGAAAATTATGTGATTACATGGGATTTCTATGTAAAAACTGCTAATAAACAGTTCTATGCTATTCGGTTTTCGAGAAGTTAAAATAGTTTTCTTGCGAACCTCATTTAAACAAAAATTACCAACGAAAACTATATCTTGCCCGCGGGAGGCAACATTGATCCTGCTAGTCAACTGCTGGACATCACGTCGTACGGAGAAGTCCGGTATGTCATCAACAAAATTGGCGCACGGCGTGACGGCGTTGTTGACCCAGCACTGGGTCGCAGTGGCAGTGTCGCGCGTCCTCTCCGCCTTTTTGTTTTCTCTATCGCCCTAACGCTACTCGCCTCGAAAAGTTCAAAACAAACAAAACAATTCCTCCAGTTGTTCACGTTCCGCGCAGTGTTGGCTGTATCCACACAACGGCGTTGGCTGCGCTGCTCCGCGCTCTGCGCGTCGCTCGCTACACTCCGTTTCAGCTTAGGTCCGGACGCAGCGGACTCTACAAGCGCGAGCTCTGGACTTTTAGCGTCACTACCAAACACCTGCGCTCATGCAGTGCAGGCAATGTTCAGGCATAGCCTCCTCTATACTCACAAAACCTGGCAGTTCAACGACGGAGCCATACAGAGCAGTATATGTTGAGAGTCTGGCCATTCATTGGGAAGTATAGGATACAAATGAGGAGGCGCCATTGACCGGAAGGGGACTGGGCGTTTTCCAGGGCGTCTTCACAAATTCGAATGTGGCCAACCAGAAGCCGACAATAATACACTGGCGATGGTCGCGAGAAACAAACTTAAGTCCGTCGGAGTAACTCTCGGTGACTGAAAATATGGTGCGAGGGATGTTTCAATCATGGTCATCCAAAATCACGGTAGAAGAGCGCAACTAGCGGAACGATCGACAGAATCCGTACGCCAGGCGCCGAGGGCCGGGAATCTGCCGTCCGATCGGTCACACCCTGTCCGAGCAAAACAGAGCTCGAGCGGCACATTTGTTTCTTACATATTTAGGCATGATCATGATCGAAACATCACGTGACCCCTATTTTAAACCATGAAGGATTACTACATATAACTCTTCCGCCCTTATTAAAATGATTAAAACGGTGCACGCCCAGCTTCTGCCCGCGCCTCCCATTGGCCGAACTCTCTGTATAGATGCTCTGGAGCTATAGAGTGGCCAGTCGCAGATTTGTAGCGCGAGGATCTGGTAGCACCGAGCATCAGGGAGCCATTTCTCGAGAACCTGGACGTTAGCGCACAGTTTCTGCAGCAGCGAGGACCCGAAACATACTTGTTCGCTCGGGAGAAGTGAATTTCGGCGTCTCACCGCAGCGGGGCGCCCGTCACGTGGCTCTACCCTCATCCGTAGTCTGCCGCTTCACCTTTTCCTGTTTGGCGGCCGCTTCTCGTGGCGATCTGCCAGGCTTTGTCAGTATATAGGAAGCTATGGTTCAGGGCCATATGATCGCGCTTGTAGCGTCGGCTGCGTCTGGACTTAAGATCAAAGGAAGCATAGCTCGGGCGGAGTTAAGGACCGTGGAGCCGCTCCGAGCTCATTGGCCCGTTGAACAAACTTTTAGGCGGAATTGCGTGGCAATATATTCTGTTTAGGCTCTCCAGATGATACGAGGTCGGACTGCGTTGTTTTCACAACATCGCGATTTGACCGGAGTTGCCCTTTAAACGAGGCAATGTGACTTCCGTAAAAACGCGCCAATACAACTTTTTTCGAGAGTGCGCGCCATCTGTACTAGTTTTCATCTCAAGAACCATAGGAAACAAATTACAACATCTTCCCGAGGGGAACCATGGGGTGATGCGGAGCATCGTGTTGGTTCCGAGGAAAGAGTCAGTTGCGTGCTGACGTCGAGAGATGGCGTCACCGACTGCCCTAGCGTTACCCCCTACGCGAGCCCTCGTCGCGGCTCGCGGCAGAGAAACTTGGAACGCTCGCCGCTCGCCGTTTATTTTTTTTCACACTTGAAGGAGAGGAGACTAGAGGAGGAGAGTTGCGCGTGCGCGCGCGGTGTGAGGAGAAGCGAACGCACGCGCAGTGCACGCAGCTGGTAGAGAGAGAGAGCGGAGAGAGTAACGCGCAGCTGTTGGAGAGAGGGAAGGAGGAGAGTTGCGCGTGCGTAGTTCGAGTGCCGACTACAACGCCGACGCCGCGGGACATACACCCGAGCAAGAGATGCTCCGCATCTAAAAAATGGCGAATTTCCCTGCGGTTGTGTCGCTACGCGAAATGTTCTTGGTTTAGGGCTAGGAACTCTCAGGCATTTCTTTTGGAGCTGTGCCTCCAGGTAGATCCACCCCTCTCCACCCCGTTGGCTCCCCCCACTTCTCGCCACCCCATGGAATGAATTTATGTGTAGGTCATAAGACGTATATCTTTCCGCTAAATATAGCGGGAAAACTAAATTCGCACATAGGTCAGGTGACAGCATGCCACGTGACGACTGTTTTCCCTCTAAATCTATCGGGGAAACAGAAATTGTTGATAGGTCACATAACACAAAGACATGTGACGTAATTTTTGCCCCTTAATTTAGCCGGGAAGCTGAATTCGTGTTGATGTCACGTGCCGTCAATTTTCACGCTAACTCTAGCGGGAAATTTAAGCTTCAGTATAGGTCACGTAATTATGGTACTCGGCGTATATTTTTCCTTTCAATTTAGTGGGGGAAATGAATTTGTACATAGTGTCATGAATGCAAATGATGAGGCGGCGAATAACTGGACAAATTAAACGTTTCATGGGGGCGAACTTGCGCTTAAAAAGAAAATAAAAGAAGGTTAGTGTCGCAGGCGTCGATGGCGGCGTAACAGCAGGATAGAACGCTGGCGCGAGACTGACACCGGCTCGCCACACGGAGCCTCTTATGAAGATGCGTGGTCTTGCGGAACAATCGGCGTAGAAAGTTCGAGGCGTAGAACATTTTAACCTCGAATAAGCAATCGGGGTTCTCGAATTCGCCAGAACGCGACATTACAGAAACAACAAAAAGGTGTATCCGCGGATCGGTTTTTCGCGAGGGAGGCAATGCACGATAACCGTTAGGCAACGGGCGCGCCGCCTACTTTTTCAGCTGCGCGCGCGGCAATATATCACGTGACATGGGGCCATGTGATATCATTCTCCCCGCTAAATTTGGCGAAAAAAATTGCGCTTACGCTTTGTGAGGCCTCACTTCCCGAAGGCCTATAGCCCATAAACGATTTAGGTCCGGCTCCTCACGGGAACATTGCTAATTTCTCCCTTTATATGGAGAATTAAGATATGCGAAGGCACATTTTAGATTATGCATATGTTATACTGTCGAGACGTACATGTTTCAAGCGCCGAAACTTCTTCCTCTGACTACCGAATTTTCTCGCGGCGTATATTCAAAACACACAACCTTTTTCTTTCCCTTTGGGTGAACACGATTATAGTAGCTACCACGCCAATCATCCGAGTCCCCCACGTTTGGCGTGAATTCGGCCCAACTCATATAGCACACGAATGCAGCGTCAGAGCTCGACTGGAGACTCGGATCAAATCACTCACTTGGCGCCCCACATCGTGGCGACCGTCAGTGTTGCTCGACTGACTTCTGTTTGGGGTCTACAAGAGTACCGAAATCGGCCCGTTAACTTAGTCCACAAGCTTTTTCCGAAATGCAGCCGGGGCACCCACCGGCCTGGCCCAGGTCCAGCAGCGGCGTTCCAGGCCGAGCTGCTTGACGTCGCTGAGATTCTCCGGCTCCTGTCTGGACCCCGCCGGCGGCCATTCCTCTCTGTGGCACGTCTGCCTTCCGCGGCGGGACGCCTGCGAGCCCTGGGAGGCACGCTCCCAGTGCCTGGGCTCCGGTTCCAAGTCCCGCTTCAGGTCCATGGACGAGTGCCGCCACGTCTGCGCCGCCGCCGGTGAGCTCCCCTCCTGGTGCCTCGAGTCGAATACATTCGCTGAACGTAGCCAGAGCACCGAATTTGAAAGCGGAGGTGCATCAATGTTGAGTTTTCACATTGCTTATTTTACTAAAAGAAATGGAGAGACCACCTCATTCTTTTCAAATATCGCGATTTGTTGCGTAACAGCGAAGAAGGGAACGGGAATATTTCGTGATTTGCAGCTCCGGGTGGTGGCCACAGGAACTAAGGCGTGACGCGCAATGGATATAATGTAATAGGTTGGCCCGATGTGCCATTGCGTGCTCAATCTAATGCTGTATTTGATAAATATTGTCGTTTCAGCATCAGTGAATTCGTCATAAACCTCACATCATCTACAATGTTGTACTATATTCAGTATTAGGGGCGCAATCTGCCCGAGAAAAAATAACTATTCCTCCCTCGAGCCTCACCCCGTTGTCCTGCTAGGTCAGTCAAACTTCCTTATGGAAAGACAAGCTTTCCCCGGTCCCCCCTCTCTCACTCCTTCTCCACATCGGTCAGCTAACAACCTTCAAGGTCGCCATGTGAATCACGCATCGCACGCAGAGACCCCGCGCGCTGGAGGCTCTGAAAGAAAACACAGCCGCATCCTCCCTATCTCCTTTGCGCGCCAAAGCGCACGTGCCTCAGAAGACGGTGTACGAGTTGAGAGTGGTTTGACGGAGCCCAAAACGTCAATATTTTTACTTTTTTTTTTTAAAGTACTAACTTGCGTATACAAAATTCGCTTTCAGTTCTTTAGTACAGACGTGAAAGAGAACAATAACCATCATTATTTGACCGAAGTCCAAACATTGTTGCACGACCCATTTAGGAAGGACTTATCTCGTCGTCACTTAATTACCAAATTTCGTTACACAAACCTGAGCTTCAAAATGGCACGAGAGTAATGATTCTTTTGCAGGTTCTTTATGAAGACGTAATAATCGTCATACATCTCTTACATTTTCTCTTGAGAACACTGCAGATTTGATAGAAAATCCTGATAGATATAGCTTTTAGACTGCTTGGAACGCATTTTTGAAGCAATTTATATATTACAATAACTAAGACGCTAAAGTAGACAAAATACATGGTAGTACGCACTAGAGGTGTTTCCTCTTTTAATTCTAAGACGAGAAAACCTATTGTTGTAGTCTTTGTTTTTGTGTAAATACATTTGACAGGACAGTTTTCTAGCGATTTATTTTAAAGACGTTCAAGGAGATGACCCTATCCTCACAAATAGCCCAATTTAGAACCTGTGTTGTTCTTTTCTCGAGCTTGAACGGACGGCATTCTCGCGTCACGTGTCATTTGTTTAACACCGACGAGATCATTTTTGCCGATCGGTCTGTGTGCGATTGCTTTCTGCTTCACCCCGCAAATATAGAACCAATAAGAGGCGACGGATGGATTACAAAGTGATGTCATGGCAACGTGCAATGTCTCGGCGTCACGCCTCGCACTTTTACTTTCAAATGAAGAGTGACCGCGGCAGATGCGACGACTTATGTAGCCAGTTTAGCGATAAGAACGTGCCATGTGAGGTCTAACCGAACCGATACATGCTCTCCCTAAAGCCCTTCAAAGTGTTTGTTTGTCTTGCAAGCAGAATTAATTCATGAAATAAGCCGATGGAGGAGGTCCGTGCCTCGTAAGACCCTTGGAAGCGAATGGCGGCGCAGCACTGAAATGAATGGCCATGGAGCGGCCATTGAAAGCAAATTGAGCTACGGCACTCGCTCGGCGGTCTTGTGGTACGTGTCCCGCGCGTTCCCCAACAGTCGTTGTACCCGAGTCGTCGAATACCCGTGTCCCATCAGAGCGACAAATCAAAACAACCAACATTGACAAACCTCGAGCACTTGCAGTGTGCAGGCAAAGGTAGCTTTGGCAGGCTTGCACTCTATCGGTGCTCGTGAAGCAATCTGGAGCTATACCAAGACTGCCATGGTACCTTCGCCCGCACGCTGCACGTATACCTCCAGGCTTAACGGTGTTGGTTGTTTATGTTTGTCGCTCTTGTAAGATTCGGGCGAAGCAACGCCATGCACTGTATTTTGTTATTTATTTATTTATCTAACTTCCTGGCCCAAAGGTTCTTGGTAGGAGAGACACA
Organism: Ixodes persulcatus; assembly: GCA_013358835.2. Taxonomy (NCBI): domain Eukaryota; kingdom Metazoa; phylum Arthropoda; class Arachnida; order Ixodida; family Ixodidae; genus Ixodes; species Ixodes persulcatus. The sequence continues at coordinate 119,822 of JABSTQ010010124.1, forward strand.
ACAATACAAAATTAAAATAAATACAATCGAACACCAGAGATAATGTGGCCCAAAACATCATACAATAAATAGGACGTCCCAAGTCACCTGGCTCGATCGCAAATGGACCGTAAAACTCGACGCCTGCACATAACAATCTAAACCTTTCGTCAAAGGTGTATTTCACAGGTCGGTTTTTACTTGTAAAAGTAGAAAGAGTAGCTCCTTCTCTGTAAAAAATAGGGCCAAGAAACTTGCCAGGGCCAACGGCGGGTGGCGACGCAAACGACCAAGTCGAGTGACGGGGCGCGTTTAGAGCTCGTATTGATAGATGGCGCTACCCCCTTATAGAGACTGCTCGCGACCACCGTTGTTTATTAAAATGAACATAATCTTTTTTTGGATTATTCCTTTCGTTAAAAAATAAATGCGCCAATAAAAGTAAACCTTGAAGTTAAACAAAAAAACGCGTTTGCATAACGACGGCTCTTTTGCTGTCAACGTATTGTCTGCGTGTCGTCTGTTTTCTCTCCCTGGTCGGCTGCACCTTCAGACGCTGCTCCCGACGCCATCTCTCGACACGCGCGCCAAACGCACGCCGCAACTCGACTTGGCCGTCTGCGTCGCCGTCCGTCATTGACCCTGGCAAGTCTGTTGGCCATACTTTTTACAGAAAGTGAGCTATGGTTTTTAATTTAAAAACAAAAATAATTACCTCTGAGATACACCTTGGACGAAAAGTTTAGATTGCTACGTGCAGGCGTCGATTTTTACGATTCATTTTAGATCGAGCCTGGTGACTTGGGACATCCTATATATAGCACCCAGCGTACAAAACAATAAATATTAACAATACTTGGAGTCTGAATTGGTGACATCAGCGAGGAAGCTGTTCGGAATTGGTGACATCAGCATGCAAAAATGCGGCCCAAAACGTTATGCAATATATATAGTACCCAGCATACGGTACAAAAACTATTAACATGTCATCTGAACGAGAGAAAGAGAAATGTCAATCTATTTTTAAGAAGAAGACAGTGGCGTCATCAATAAAATAGTCAACAGAGTCTGAATTGGTAATATCAGCGTGCAGCTTGTTCCATTCAACAATAGTCTTAGGGAAAAGGGAGTATTTGAATGTGTCCAATCGTACTTGATACTCAAGTATTGAACGTGCATGATATGATCTGGTGTTTAAACTGCCCGAAAATGTAATTATCTTGAAGTGTCGAGGTTTATTTTACCTTGAATTATTAGAAATAGTATCTTTAAGCTATTGATCCGCGCTCTTTCGCTTAATGTTAGTAGGTTAGCTTGTTGCAACATTTCTGAAGGGGAGCTTCGCGTTTCGATATTGCTGTAAACAAACTGTATTGCTTCCCTCTGTACGCCTTCTAGCTTATTAGTATTAATGTTAGTGAACGGGTCCCAGGTAACATTTGCATATTCTAAAACTGACCTTTCAATCGTTTTCGAAACTTTTGGGTTGGAGGAAGAGTGCTTCAGGAGACGTCTTAAGACCCAAAGCCGCTGGGTCGCTTTCGTTGTAATGTAATCAGTCTGTTAGTCCCAAAAGAGATTATTTCTACTTTATAACCCCAAGTACTTGCACTAATCAACGCATTGAATAGGTTCACCATCAATGCAATAGAAAAGTTCCAGGAGACTTTTTTTTTCCACGTAATGGACATTGAAACAGTTTTTTAGGTATTTAGCTTCATTTGCCATCCCCAACACCAAGCAATTATTCGAAGCTATTTGCTAAGCAATTATTCGAAGCTATTTGCTGTTTACAGCACTAATTTGAGTTAAATATGGTATTCAGCTTTAGAAGAAGCTTGTTGTGAGGAACGTTATCGGAGGCTTTACCAAGATCAAGGAATAAAATATTTGCCTGATTTCTGCTATTTATAACCTGACCAAGATCATGCGTTATTTCTATCAACTAAATTACGGTAGACAGGCCTCTTCTTAATCCATGCGGACTTGCCGCTAAGATGTTTACCTTATTAACGTAATCAAAAATGTGTCTTTAAAGTTTATGTTCTAACAGTGTACAACAGTTACTCGTTAAGAAAATGGGCCTATAGCTTGCAATTTTTTTTGTCGCCCGATTTAGTAACAGGTATAGTTCTAGTTATTTTTCATCCTTTAGGAACAGCACTCCATTCTAATGAAATACAGAATATAATCAACAAGTACGTAGCCATCTACTCAAAGTAACGCACCAAAAAGCATTTGGAATTAAATCTGGCCGCATCGACTTCTTAGGAACGACGCTAAGAAGCAAATTAAGGATGACTGCAGTTAAAATAAGGTAAAACAACACTGGCAGAGCCTGATCAACATTGTAGTTTGGTAGCCGTCCATCATCGAGAGTAAAAACATATTTAAACTTTTCACTAAAACTGGCGGCAATCTTTTTGGGTTCTTAAAATATCTCGAGGTTTATTTTAAATACAGTACCAGGCTCTTCTTTGACTGATAGAAATTTCCAAAGCTTCGCCGGAGACGATTTCAGGCATCTGTCTTAAGTTGTATTATGAAAGCAAACATTTGCCTCAGATAAGATATGTTTTACTTCCTGGGACAGACTTGTTACAGCTTGTTTTCTTATCTCTGATCGAGTGGCCTCGGCCCTTTCGTGAGCACGCGCGATCCTACGTTTCGAATGTCACGATTAATCCAAGGCCGTTCGCGCTTAGGAATCATAATTTTGTAGGGGACAAAATTAGTTAGACACTTCTGCACAATAGTTTTAAAATGATGTCAAAGCCCATCTTTATTATCGTTGCAATGCTCCGAATGATTAGGAAAATTATTAATCGACCAATCTAACATATCTATAACAATAATGTCATCTGCATTATTGAAATCAAGCACCTTAGTTTTCGGAAGTTGAGGCCTGTGGAAATGTAGGGGAAGCTCTAGCAGTACCACTTCATGATCAGAGATTCCGTGAACGCGATATCTAAAAACTATTCCGCGCTGTCATTTTTGTTTTAGAACCGGACGATAAGCAGTTTCAACTTATTGAGGGCCGATTAAAGTCACCTGCTATCACAATTTCATTGCCACTTTTACGGGGCTTTTTAAAAATAGGACTTCGTCTCTTTTAAGACCGAAAGAGGTGGGTTAGGAGGCCTGTATATCGCTCCCAATACTAGATAGAAGCCATCAATTTTTATCTTACACCAAAATGCTTCGGCATGTTTCTGTTCTTTTTATTTCAATTAAAGAAATTGCTGAATAAACGCTATTGCAAAACCTCCGCCCAAAGTTTGCCTATCTTTTCAAACTATTTCATATAATGGAGGCACGATTTCGTAGTTCACTATATTTCCGTTAAGCCAAGTTTCAGTTATTGCGATAATATCTGGATCGTACGTCACCATAATCTGTTCCAGCTCAGATACCTTGTTTATATTACTTCTTCCTTCATTTGGTCTTTTATGGGGTATGTCATTCATTATTCTGGCTAGCCGCTATTTCATTCATATCTCTCACCACTAACGTGATTCCAACCATACGTTTCACACCCCACAATCATTTTATCGAATCTCAACTTAATTTGAACGCCGTTATCTCTTTCTTACTGAGAACTTTCCCAGAGACATATCCGTGCCGTCCTGACAAGTTTAGAATAATGCTCAAAAATTTCAAAAGCCGTTTTCTAAAGGTTAGTGCATTTCCTTAATATTGAGATTTTCTCTGTGTAGTCAATAAATGTCATAATCATAGGTCTTGTTTTTTCATGTAGATTTTTTTTTCCAGCCTGTGCGACTTTTAATGTTCTTAATCTGTAGTACTAGTTGTTTCAGGAATATTTCCTCCGTAACATGCTTAGCTAAGATATCTTCTCTTTCGGATTCTGCCTCGTGTAATTCATGAATAGTAAGATTGTTACGTCGGCTCCTGCTCTCAACGGTCTTTTGTAGTTCCACAACTTACGTTTCAGTGTTGTTGGTCCTATCTTCGAGAGCCTGCAGCCTGCTCAATTTAGATTGCATTATATTTAGTCTCCCTCCAATTTCCGTTATCTTCTACTGGGTTTCTAGGTGGGATGTCTTTATTTCAGCGATATCTTTAGAAGTGTTTTCAAGCAGTACTTCAATATGAGGGCCAGGATTCAATTCCACATCACCACATAATAGCAGACACTCTTTCGAAACTACAGAACATTCATAACATATTGGAAGTAACACTTTTTGGCCCGGCAACAGCAGCAAACAAATGTTAAATCTATAGGACTTAGCCAGCATCAATCGAAAAGCTAGAGATTTTCTTTTGACTTTTTATTGAACATACTACATCTTGATCAGACGTCAAAAGTAACAAGTTTCTCATAGTCTCTGACAAGGCGAGAACGGTAGGGAGGAGCTTGAGTCCTCCCGCGTCCAGCGCTCTACCCTTGACAACGCTTGAGCGTCTCGCGCACCTCGATCGCGCGCGCGCAGTCAGAGCACAGCGGAAGGCATGGGGCGCGTTCTGGAGGGCAGGTGTTCGAAAGACACGCCCTACCCTTCTCTCTCTCTAAGTGACTAAATGACAGTATTGACCCTTTTAAACTTGTCAAATAGTAAAGAAAGCAATATAATTTTTTTAGAGTGGAGAAACAGCTTTGACTCGCTTTGTCCCGAGTGCTACTATGAACAGAAGCGATAACAATTCTTGTAGGAGCTGCTTGTTGAGGATATCGTTTTAGCGACTGCGCCAAAACATTACTACTTCTACCAACGACTTTGAGTAAGAGATAGAGTGCACGAACTTATATACACTGTTTTCCTTTTGACAGACTCCCAAAAATGCAATCGAATACTTGGAAACTTAATGCGTGCTGAGGAGGTCGGCGGCCAAATGATTACCTTCAATATGTAGGCTATAAAAGTCTATGGAGCAGTCTACGGAGTGCGATTCTGGTGTTGAATGCTTCATGGTGTCGGTGTTCGTTTCTAATACGTATTTGTGGGATGTATATAGTGCGTTAAAACACCACAGGGACACTAATTCCTAAGATAATCCGAAATATCTATTAAAGAAAAATGTTCGAGTGTTTTTTTACGTTATTCCGCGGGAGCCAATTTGGGGCAAAGTGGAAAGCTGTTGTAAGCATCCAAAACATTGTTTATAAATAGCCAAGGTGCACAACTTTTTTTTTTCGTTCTGAACGGCTGTATCTTTTCAAGTTAGAAGCTGTACTTTTCAATGGAAAAACTACAAAAAGCATATTGTCTTGATAAAGAAAAAAGCGTCTTGTCTTAATTACGAAGTCTGTTAACTTTTTTTTTTATTAAAAAGTGGGCCAATATTCAAAAGAATGTAAACAGAAAAGCTAGAGAAAGTCAGATCAAAAGCTGTTGGCATTTTATATCCTCTTATGACATTTTTCAAAAGCCTTTCAACAGAAAAGCACCACAGTTTTTTTTAAAGGGACTTGGCATTGGTCCACGCATCGCTCGTCGATTGCTGATGAGAAGGGCGATTCCAAGGTTGACTCAGCGAATAGAACAAGACCGCGGGCCGTAGTTTCCTCGATGCCTAGTTTATATCTGCTAGGGCCATCCCCGATGTGCGCATCAGCAAGCAGAAGCTGAACGCAAAAAAGGACGATCTCATGAGACGTCATGTCTCGCCGCTGCCGCCAGGTCAATTTTATCCCGGAACTTCCGCTCACAGCGCGTTTCGCTTCGCTGGCTTCAATCGCCCACTCGACGTCTTCGTCATTTTCTGGCTCATTTTATGTTTGCAAAAAACATGCGCTGTGGCATACACCGGCCTGAGTGCTCAGTCCATACTCCTTTTCATCATCCTTTTGCGTCGAAGCGCTCGGTTTTCTTTGTATTGGTTCCGGAAACCGAGGCGGGCGTCAATAAGGATCCTGTGACAATCGGGAATTCGGTCATCCTACTGATCCACATGATTTTACGGCGTCGCGTATCTCAAAAGGCAAGGAAACACAAGCTCGATCGAGTTGGACATGCCGACGTCTTTTCGCAAAAAAAAAAAAAAAATAGAAATACGATGTTAACAAATTTACGCTGCTAAAGGTACGTGCTCAGCAGCAAAGACGAGGCAGGACGTCAGTGCAGGTCATAAGGGCATTGTGCTCATGTCCTTCGTCTTCGCTCGCAACGTATGGTGAGATAAGCTGTGCGTGTGGGTTCGTGCGCTCCGGAAGGGGAGAGAGGCCTGGCCTAACTGCGGAGAACCATGGCTATGACGCATTTCTGGCTACGACGCGGCGGGCTTTGCTGCAACGCACTTGGCGGTTGCACCTGCTGCCCTGGCGGAGAGTGAGGGAGAAAACGGACCCCTATATAAGGCGGGGCGTGAGGCTGCTGAGTTGTTCTCTCGGATTTGACGACTGTATCGCTACCATGTAATTAAACCGTTCGTTACGTTACCAATTCTCCCACCTCCACTGGACCCCTGGGTTCTTCACTTCGGGGAATGGTCGTCGTCACGAGCCAGGAAGCCTCTGGACGTGCGGCCTAAGCCCCGCCTCGAACAACTGGTTGGCAGCGGTTGGGATCGGACCATGCGACATCGTGCTACATCTGTGGGTGAGCGTTTGGACTTTGCTTTGAGATTCGCCAGGCTTCAGATTATGGGTACAACCTCGCGACAAGTTTTAGAACAAAGCCAAAGCTAAGAGCAGCGATCATGGATCTAATGAGGTTACTGAGAACAGATTTATTCTGTTTAGGTGAAGAATTGGGTGTGGAGGTGGAGCAAAAGATGAAGAAAATCTGAGATCAGTAAAGCGATTTCAGAGAGCGCGGAAGCAGAGGAAATTAAAATTGCGTGGAACTGCTTCAGAACGCTAAGAGTGAGGCTGCAGCGAAAGAGGACGAGAGCGAGAACAGGCTGCAGCGAAAGAGGAACAGGCTGCAGCAAGAGAGGAACGAGAGCGAGAACAGGCTGCAGCGAAGAGGAACAGGCTGCAGCGAAAGAGGAACGAGAGCAAGCTGCAGCTAGAGAGGAACGAGCACAGACTGCAGCGAAAGAGGAACGAGACCAGGAGCGAGCGCTGAAAAGGCTAGAGCTCGAAATTGAACAACAGCGATTAAACTCGCAGAACCAGTAGAGTTGGGGCTTCCGGTACGAGCAAGTGAGACCGAGTCGTATCAATGAAGAAGCTCATGCAGCCGTTTAAAGTTGGGGAAGACGTGGGCCTATTCTTAGTTAACTTTGAGAGGACATGTGAGAAGTTGAGCTTCGCCCCAGAAACGTGGCCGCAACGGCTTTTGACTTTGTTGCCCTGTGAGGCTGCAGAGGTTGTCGCGCGCCTTAGTGCTGGAGGACGCGGACGACTACGACAAGGTGAAGTCCAGCCTTTTGAAGCGGTACCGCTTTTCTGCCGAGGCGTTCCGTCAAAGGTTTAGAAACGCATCCAAAAAGAGCAGCGAGGGCTACTCGGAATTCGCGTACGGGCTTAAAACCAACCTGATAGAATGGTTGAAGAGCGGGAAGTGTACGAAAGCCGAGACAAGGTAGTCGAGTGTTGTGTGCCTCGAACAGTTCTTTCGTAGCATTCCGCAGTCAGTCAAGCTCTGGGTGCAGGACAGGGTGGGAGTCGACTTCTGTAGAAAGGGCCGCTGGGCTAGCCGAAGAGTACGCCAACGCGTAGAAAGCTGAGCGGAGAGGAAAGCGAATCCGGCCGAAGCGATCAGCGCAAGATCTTCCGACAGGGTTACGGCTCGCGAGAAAAACGGCCCGAGAAGCCCGAAGCAGGACAAAAGGTCCCAGAAAAAGAGCGCAGAACACGCGAACGGAGACGAGGCGCGGAAAGGCCCACCTGGGCAGTTTCGAGGCAAGGAATCCGTTCCTGTGCTACAACTGTCAGGAGCCGGGACACACAGCGGCCAAACCGCGGGTTTGTGTTCTCTTACGTGAACGGTAGTGACAAGGACCTGAAGCTTCTTCGCCCTATCTTCAGCGAGCTCCATGTAAACGGAAAAGCCGTGCAGGGTGCTTCGGGACAGTGCAGCGACGATGGACGGTGTCCATTCCGTCGTATGTAACGCCATCCGATTTTACGGGAAAGGTAGTTTGGATCAAGCAGCTGCTCGAAAAGCACAGTGTCTGTCTGCCTATGGCGACAGTAACGATAACTGCCCGTTCCGGAGAGCTAGTGACAGAGGCGGCTGTCTCGCAATTGGCGGATCCCTCTCCATAGTTCCTATCCGTGAAGTTACGACCGTGATTGTCTATTAGTACCAGCGACAATCTTGACGGTGTGTATAAAAAGCACGGTGGAAGCTTGTAGTTATCGCATCCCTAAACCAACACCGTAAAAGTTGACATTCTTAAATTCTTATTTCTCTTATTAAAAGTAGAATAGACCGGATGAATGGATGGGGCTGAACACTTTGAATCGAGCGGCGGCTTGCGCCACCTAGCCGGTATTTTTTTTAAGCTATTTAATTTACGAGTTACAAATCTAGATATTTAGTCTTAAAAGCTACGGTCCGTACGACGGAGGCGCCTCTATGCAACCGGGTGCACACACCTTCCGCAGAAAGGGTCGCCCAGTAGGGAATAGGAAAATATTCACCCTTCCCTCGACCTATGCCACCAGTCAGATAATCTCTTCTTGGTTATCTCCACCTTCCCCATGTCTATTTTCCCCTCACTATCTCTAAATCCCAGTGCGGTTGTTATATTAATAGGCTCTTCAGCCACTACAGGGTGAAGCCCCTTACAGTAAAGTACCAAATGTTCAGCCGTCTCCTCCTCCTCTCCGCAAGCTCCACACACGGTGTCTACCTCCTGATATCTAGCTCTATATGTCTTAGTCCACAACACTCCCGTTCTGGCTTCAAATAGCAGGGAACTCCCCCTTGAATTTTCATAGAGACTTCCCTTTCGGGAATTCAGTGCCACCTGGTGACTCAAAAGGCAGTTTAACTTTTACCGTACTAATGGCGGCAATGAACCTGGAGTATTTTATGGGGCACCGTCACTTTCGCAAGTCAACGGTAAACGAGAATGTGCGCTTCACTGTATACTTCTGCTTCAATCTCTTTCAGTGTCGATGGCGAAAAAGATGCAACCAGTCAGAACGAACCGCCAGCGCACATAGACGCCTTGATAAAACTCGAAACATCAAGGGGCTTTGGAGCCGAGTTAGTGCTACTAACATATTGACTGAGACCGAGTTAGAAATGAACGCTGACACAGCTCTTGAGTTCAATTCCTGCTTCACGTCGCGCTAACCTCTAGAATGTATAGGCGTCAAATAATCTGCTTAGAAGCATCTTCAACTTTTCCTTCATCAGCAAACAGAAGGCCGCCATTAGTATAGCACATATGCCATTTTTTAGATGATGATAGTGATCAAAGTGGCCAGACTGAATTCCGGAAAGGGTGTATTCATCTTACTCCAGACGCTATTTAAGCGTTCGCCAATCGTGGAAGGCCAACCTTGGCAGCACGTTTTGTCACAGACGTCGCCAATAGTCTACGCGCTCGCGGCGAGAGATACTTTAGCCCGTGCAGTATTGCAAACACAGAGAACAAAATGAAAGACGTTTAGAAATTCTCTGTAATGCCGAATAGACAGGCCTATTGCTAATGGCGAATTCCACTGGGCGTTTTGGAGCGCGCCGGGATCAGTTGACCAGATCCGGAATGAAGCACACGATCCGAACGGGGTCGCGCCGCCTACGGATCCCCTGTGGAGTATGACTACTGCTCCGGGATCGGTGGATGCCTTCCCGTCATTCAACTGCCCGGGAATCCCCTTTCCGCGGCCGCCGCGGTCGTTTCGCAGACGTTTTCGCAATCGCGACGCAAACACGTGTTTGACACACGAGCGGCAGGAATGGCTTAGGAGCTTCTAGCAAAGATTGCCGGAAGCTGCTTGAGCAACTTGACGACGAACTGTCGTCAAGCAGCAGCAGCAGTAAGGCGGGCGGTACAGGCGGCACCTCCCGAGCGGCCATTACGAATTCTTCTGAGTCGAGATGGGCGAGATCAGGCGAGATGCCCCGCGAGAAAGGAAGTGACGTGTGTGCGCCGAAGACACGGTGTAAGATAATACTCTTCAGGTGAGGACAGCGCGCTCCTCGCGACGTGCAGATAAAGTTCGCTTTTCACTCTCTCTCTCTTTCTCTCTCTCACTATGCTTTCAAGCGGCGCCGGTAGATGACTCGTCGACCCGTGGGCACGGCAAAGACGGCTCGTGCCGCCTCATGCTTCACACGCGCAGAGCTCCAGCGAGGTTGTCGCTCGTGAAGAAAGACCACGGTGTACCGGGGTGTCATGGCAACGAGATAATTTTTTTCGCTCTCACACAGTTTCGCCGTTTGGCCGCCGGCGACACTGTCAGCCGCGGGCACGGTGGCCGCGGAATAATGCAGCCTTTCGGATGCCCGTCGAACGAACACTATCTGATTCCTCGCGCCGCGCGTTCAGCCCCGCCGTGTCCTCACCTAAAGAGTGTATCTTACACTGTGGCCGAGGACTGGCCCGACTGGTTTCCGGTTGAATCCGCCGAAATCGTCGGAGCGACTTTTCTCGGATCCAGATCGAGATCTAGAGGGGGAGCTAATCCAAAACGACCAGTGGAACACGTCCGTCTCGATCCCGATCGCCCAGTGAAATAGGATCGCTCCAGAAAAACCGATCCCGGCGCGCTCCAAAACGACCAGTGGAATTCGCCATAAATCACCCAAGCTTCAAGGAGAATGCAGGGATGGTGTTTCACGCGCCGTATGTTCTGGCTTCAGCAGTACTAACTTTTCAAAAAGCAAATGCCTAAAACAAATTGCATCTTGCACGCGCGCTCATCAACGCTTTATTTTGGTTATTTACTTCGAATATTTTATACGGGGAAGGCGGGCGCGTGCGGCGCGTGAAACACCAATCCCTGCATTCTCCTTGATGCTTGGGTGATTTAGCAATAGGTCTATTAGAGCCTAGTTCTTGGGGAGGACAAAGGGTTTGGAGGGGAATTTAACGGGAAATTATGGGAAAAGTTTCCCACTAAATTTAGCCAAAAGAACTGCCCGCTAAATTTGTCCAAGCATTTTCCCCGCTGAATTTGGTGGGAGAATGTCCCCTCTAAGTTTAGCGGGAATATTTTCCCGCTAAATTTTGCAGGAAAACTTCGACCGCTAAATTTAGCGAAAAAAATTGCCCGCTAAATTTGGCGGAAAAATTTCCCCGCTAAATTTTTCCGTAAAAATTTCTCATTTAAATTTGGCGGGAAGATTTCGCCAAAACAATTTAGCGAAAAGACTGCCCGCTAAATTTGGCGGAAATATTTCCGCGCTAAAATTGGCGAGAAAATTTTCCAGTTAAATTTGGCGGAAAACTTTCCCGCTAAATTTAGCAAAAAAAAATTGCCTGCTAAATTTGGCAAAAGTTTCCCCGCTAAATTTGCTGGAAAATTTCCCCGCTAAGGTTAGCGGGAATATTTCCCTGCTAAATTTGGCGGAAAACTTTCCCCGCTATATTTAGCGAAAAATCTGCCCGCTAAAAATTTCTTCGTTAAGTTTAACGAAAACTTTTCCCGCTACATTTATCGAAAAAAATTGCCTGCTAAATTTGGCCGAAAACTTTCCCCGCTATGTTTAGCAGGAATATTTCCCCGCTAAATTCGACGGAATATTTCTGCGCCAAATTTATCAAAAAATTTGCCCTCAAAATTTGGCGGAAAGGTTTCCCCACTATATTTTGGCGAAAAAAATTCCCCGCGAAATTTAGAGGAAAAAATCGGCCTTTAAATTTGGCGGAAAATTCTCCCCGCTAAACTTGCGGAAAAATTTCCCGCTAAAATTAAAAAAAAAAAAATGACCGGCTAAATTTGCAAAATAGTTCCCCACTAAGTTTAGCGGTAATGTTTCTCCGCTAAATTTGGCGGGACAATTTCTCCACTAAGTTTAGCGAAAAGAATTGCCAGCTAAATTTGACGAAAAAATTTCCCCGCTAATTTGCGAAAAACTTTCCACACTAAGTTTAGCGGGAATATTTCCCCGCTAAATTTGACGGGAAAATTTCCTCGCTAAATTTAGTGAAACAATCTGGCCGTATATATTTGTGGGAAAAATTTCCCCGCTTAACTTTGGCGGGAAAATTTCCTCGCTACAATTAGCGAAAAAACTTCCCCACTAAGTTTAGCGAAAATATTTTTGGCACATTAAGGCGCCGTGTGACGTCAGGATGGTGACGTTAATCGTGACGTCACTGGAGACCCTCGGGACGTTACTTGCGACTCTCGTGACGTCACACGTGACGTCATGTGTGTCGTCATTATGAAAAACGTCTCGTAATGCAACGCGCGGTTGCGCCGACGGCGACGCCGCTCAAGCCGGAAACGGGCTCCTAAGGGCTACACGGTCTAACATGCACCACTGATTAGCCGCTATCGTCGTTCTGGTTCCGCGTGCAAATTGTTAATCCGTGCATAAAAGTAGTGCTGCCAGGGGGATTTGTGCCTTATGAAAGTATCTATCGGCTGGTCCTCCGAGACGAGCGCAAGCTAAGTGACCTAGAATCAGAGTTTCTTTGTTACCGCCAGTAGGTTGTGACTAGCACCATTGATCCAGTGTTATTTTGGAAACTTCATTTACCTGACTGGCCACTACTGTCCCAAGCCTCGCTGGACATTTTGGGATTTCCTGTGTCCAGCGCAAATGTGGAGCGTGCGTTTTCAAGATTGCGGGTTGTGAACCGCAAGGAACGTGCTGCCATGACGGATGCAAGCCTCTCGAAGTATGCTTGCATCTACTATAATAACCAAGCGTGAGAAATAGATGCTTCCTCGAGAATAAGGGTATGAAATATGGGAATAAAATTGGAACTCTCTGTCTGTGATCAATCGCATTTTTTTTCCACCGATAATCACCGATTTTAGCCTCGTCGTGAGACGTTCCACCGAAATACGCCGGTGTTTCGAAAATAAATAAACATCGAAAAACATCCGCCGATTTTTCCCACAAATAAACACCGGAAAGTACACACCCTACCTATATGTATCAAGAGGCCCCCACAAGCTGTCAGTGTCAGTCAAGCACTTTGGGGATTTAAGTTTCCGGTTTTGCCTCGCGATTCGTGGAACTCGAGTTGACGAGGTGCTGGATTAGCTGGAATAGTTACTCTTGGATAGCATTGGCCGCGGTCTCTGATAAGTGAGAGGAAGGCGCGCGAAAGCGAAGCATCGCGCTCTGCAATCTCTTTCATCCATGCATCGTCTCCCACTCTCGACGGAAGGGAAATATCTCCGGCAAGAAAGCAATCTGGGCAGCGCTGAGGGTCAAGCAGAGGGTTCGAGCACCGCGCAGTTTGCTCGGCGTTTCGTGGCAACGAAGCCAAAGCTCTCGGCGCCGCTGCACTCGCGCAGCTTGAGCACAGCTCAAAGCTTGATACGCGCCTTACTTACTTCTTATAAAATGCCATAGAAACCAAACTCCCTCACGTTGTGGCCTAATATATAAGAGAAAAAACAAACAAGAATAATCAGAAAGTTGAAAGGAAAGCATTGCTAGCGTTTTGATAAGATTCTGAAGGTGGGTGTTCTACGTGTGTTTTATACATTTGTTTGTTAGCGCGCGTGAACGGACTAAATCACTCCACGGGCCTACTTTTTGGAGCCCGGCCCAGGCTGGTCCCGCTGACCCTTAAGGGGACGCTACAACGATTTTTGCACATTGCGCAAATACCACAGAACACAAATCCCTGACTTTAATGACATATGAAACACACGTTCGTTTTTCACCAGACGCAACAAACCGGTCTCACTAAACTTTCGGCGCATGCGTGACGCCGCCATAACTTGCGGGGAGAGGCACATTCCGGTGCCCAAAGGGGAAACTGATACCCATCCCACCGCGCGACCGACGGCTACCAGCGAGGGTGGTCGCCGTGCCGGGTTCGCCATACGTCATGCCAACAATGAAGATCCCGGTATCCATCAGCGTTTACTAAGAACCAGGAGTCGCCAACAAGACATTACCGTCAAGCGAGCCGGGGACACAAAGTTCCGGCAGCTCCCGCCGACCTGAGATCCAAAGGGGTAATTGCGAACGGAGTCATCGCCAGTGGGCCGAGCTCATGCCGCTACCCGTCGTCGCTGGAGTTTGGGCCAGGGCTCTCGGCAGACGGATGTCCACTAGGAGAGGGAACGCCGACTGTCATAGCCAGGGGGAACGCTAGCGTTGAGTCATCGACGGTCGGACGAGCTCACGCCGCCACTCGACCCGTCGCTCAGAGTCCAATCCAGGACCGTCCACTCGGAGGAAGGCAGGCCCGACCGTTTCGGGCGATCTCTCTGTTACCCCGGAAACCGGAGAAGCGCGGAGGAGTGCGAGAGGGCAGGCTTGCATGGTGGCGTACCCTCCCCGACACGATACCGAGCGACCACGCTCGAAGCCAGACGACTTCGCCCGGAGCATCCGCAGCTTACGTCTCTTCGAGGGAGGGAACCAGCGGCTCCAGCAAACTTTAGTTCCCAAGAGGCAGACGACCGTGCATGCGAGGGATTGTGCCGTTCCCTGCTCTACACGTGCAGAGCTTCAGCGAGGTTGTCGCACGTGCAGAAAGACTAAAGTTCTCTCGGTGCATTGCGACAGCGGTGGCGTAGTCAAACTGGCTGGTGAGATCGGTCTGTAGAAGTCGCACAAAAAAAAAAAAATTAAAAAACGACGATCACCTTTTATTTCCCGAACTCACAGCAAGACGAAGCTGCAGGTGATCTCGAGCAGATTAAATGCCGCCAATGTCGATCATAACCACGCGCTGGGGTTGGCAAGGTACAGGACACGCGCTCAGTTCCAGACATTGTTATGGTTCCGGTATTGTCGTCATTGCAGCGATTGGACACGGGCCACTACCCGAATGCTTGACGAGCTATCGATTATCACGGGCCCAAATCGAGTGCACGCAATGGGCGGGTCCAATCTATGAGCTTCATTCAAATACCGTCACTGGGGGATACTGGGATCCCAAGCTACGTCATCAAGTTTTGCGAAGGAGAGATTGAGAAAAAACATTCGCTTTTGTCCTTTAAATCAGACGGCAATAAAGGGGATTCTCGGCCAGGGGCGTTGCGTGCGACTATGCCTGGGTCCCACTACTGCCGGCAAGCTCGTGTAAAGGGAAAAACACTCAAAGAGAACATTAGTGCACGGTCCGTTCAAAGGCGCGATGCAACATTTTCGTACTTTGCGCAGATATCGCTTACAACAAATTCCTGATGTTAAAGGGTGTGGGGATTCCTGTGATCTCCCTTCCCCGATGGCTGCGATAACGGCCGCGGGTCGGAACACTCGGCCTCCTTCGCCGTGAGCTCCGACCTGTTCGTGAAGCGTAGGAGAGCCGCCTGGCTTGGGGGGCTCTCCTCCTCACTCTCTCCCGGGGGGACCTTTTCCGTCCCCCCGCTCAGATGCGGATCACTGCTGACAGGCGAGGAGGTTTCGCCTCTTGTTTTTCCGCTTTCGGAAAAGCGACTCGTCCGGGTGACCGCGAAAGAGATAGGACGTGTGTCGGCGACTTCTCCGATGCTTCCCCGGTCTTGGCTCTCCGGAACCCCGCGTCTGGCAGGTAAGGACCTTTTCTTACCTTGCCGGCGCGGGGGGCATTTTGAATGGGGACATTGTAGTTCATTTAGAAGAGTATTATAATAAATGCTCTTGGACTCTGTCCTTACTCTGGTACGTGTGTCTTCTCTTCCGCTATATTCGAGAGAGTGAGACAAGGTAGTCGGTCATTGGCACCGACGGAGGTAATTAATCGAACCGACCCGCGGTAATGTAGCCCTAAACGTCGTCTATATTGCCGCGGAGATGTGGGGACCGCGCTACTAGGTTTGATGTCTCCTTTGAGCTATCGCCGCTGTTGAGACAACCCTTTGGTTACTCTGTCGGTACCTGTGTTGGTAGCATACCCCCACGTAAAATGGCGCCCAACGTGGGGCCACGGCTTCCTTCATCGTGGTCGTGGCTCCTGGCCTCCGTCCCCTTGTCCGGCCTTTGCCAGCATTTCGTTGCCTTTGATCGCCGCGTACCACGAGTGTCCTGATCTCGCCACTTATGGTTAAGCGATTAATGCCGAGTCGGCCACCCGCAGTGCCACTCCTTTGAGCGAGCGCAGTGTGATTCGTACGCGTGTTCCTGTTTTGAATTGGCGTGCGTTAAGCAACATTCCTTGTTGCGGGAGGACCTTTGTTCTCCATGCTTGAGGCGAATCCTTCACCTTTGTGTATTTGGGTTCCTAACGCACCACCAACAACTTGTCGTGAGAGGAAAATGTATATAGAAGTTTTGAGGATGATTTTGAGAACCGGGTGGACTTTTTATATCCGGCGGGGAGCGAGGCTTGGCAGAGAAGAGTAGCGAAGGATCAGCAGTGCAATCTGGGAATGTAAATATTCGCATTTTCTTTGACTCGGAGTAGTCGCGGACACTCATTTAGAGTCGGACGGTACGCCTGCCAATAACGTCGATAAGTAGCTGGTACTGCTACTGACGGGCTCCGGGAGCCGGGCCGCGTAACCGTCGGCGTCGAGAAGCAGTTTGCACACTGTTGACGCGCGCGCTGTATTCACTGCTGGTATTGCAGTGGGCGCGGAGGGTTTTCTTCGGGAAAGATTTGTATCTGCTTGATGCCAACGTACTCCTGCAGCCTGTTGTTGTTTTCCAAGAACGACACTTGTTTTGCGTTCGTGGTGGTGGCGCCACGCGGTCTGAGGCGCACTGTGACAGTATCTGGGTGAACGAGTGACTCTAAGACTTTCGGAGGTTATGTTGCTCTGAAACCCGGGCGCCATGTAGCCAGAGCGCCCTTTGGCGATATCTGTCAGACTCGCGTAATCCAGGTGGAAGAGTGACTCTAAGACTCTCAGCAGTTACGTTGCTATGAAACCTGGCCTTGCCTCAAAAGAAGGGTCCACACCGTTGTGAGCCCTTGATCGAGCCGTATCGAGCGAAAGACATGTTTTTCTAGACTCGGTAAGCTAGCTAGCTCAAATATTTGGCGAAGCTAGCAGGTTTGAGCGTGTGAGCTGCGGCCCCTTTTGTCTTCTTCCGTGGGCAGCAAGATGGCGGCTATTTTGCGCGGGAACTTGCATCTTCCCCGCTCGCAGACGCGCATGCATGGCGGTTTGTTTCTATCCGCCCCTTCGAAGTCTCCGTATCCGTTTACCTTGACTTCCGAAGACGGGCCAGCTGCAGACTGTTATCTGTTTTGGCCACTTATAGTGAACGGACTCTTCCGGTAACTATAAAACCGGGTATTGTAGGCAGCCTCTGTGTTAGCTGCCTGCGCAAAGGATTGAGAACTCGGCGTTTTTCCTAGAAGCTCTCTCCCCGGTGTCCACATTAAGCGAACTCAGTTAGTTTGCTTGGTATGTGGACGCGTTTCGAACCGAGGGGCCCCCTTTTTTATGGCTTCTTCTTCCGGTGTCGAAGCGGGTCACTCTGGCATGTTCCTGTCACCGTTGACAAACTGGCCACCTTTTTTTTGTGGTTTTTGTTTGTCGTTTGCTCCTGCTCGTTTCTGCCGCCTTTGCGGCCCGAGGCAGGCGAGTGTCGGTTACGCGCGCCCCCTCGTTTGGTGGTTGCGGCGCCCTTTCTTCCCTTTGGGGAGGTCTACGGCCGGCTCTGGGCGTGTTGGCTGCTGGCGCATTACGACTTCGCAGGTCTGCTCCGAGGTCGTCCACCCCCCCTTCACCAGCCCACTGCGGCCGAGATGGCGCCGAACCCCCCGGACAGCGTGTCTGGGACTTCCCCAGCTGGTCTCCGCTAGTGGGCGGCGGTCGTTGGTCTTTTGGTGCTTCCGCCTTCACACCCGCCTGACTGCCCCCCACTGCAGGCCAGCTCGTACCGCGACACCTGTGTCCAGCTGTATCAGCACGGCGCCTGTGATGCTGTGCAAGGTTGTGATGGCCGCGTTCGTGCACCTGGACTTGAACTTTCCGGGTCTTCGGTCCTGCGGGCCAGCTGTTGACGGCGGACACTGTGAAGACGCGCGCTGGGTGTCGCGTGTATTTGTTAGGGGTGCGCAGAGTTATATATATTATTTTATGAGAGCAGGTGGGCCTCCTTTATTCTTCCTTGAGACCCACCTACCGTTTTAAGGAGGGGGGATGTGGGGATTCCTGTGATCTCCCTTCCCCGATGGCTGCGATAACGGCCGCGGGTCGGAACACTCGGCCTCCTTCGCCGTGAGCTCCGACCTGTTCGTGAAGCGTAGGAGAGCCGCCTGGCTTGGGGGGCTCTCCTCCTCACTCTCTCCCGGGGGGACCTTTTCCTTTTCCCGCTCGGATGCGGATCACTGCTGACAGGCGAGGAGGTTTCGCCTCTTGTTTTCCCGCTTTCGGAAAAGGGACTCGTCCGGGTGACCGCGAAAGAGATAGGACGTGTGTCGGTGACTTCTCCGATGCTTCCCCGGTCTTGGCTCCCCGGAACCCCGCGTCTGGCAGGTAAGGACCTTTTCTTACCTTGCCGGCGCGGGGGCCATTTTGAATGGGGACATTGTAGTTCATTTAGAAGAGTATTATAATAAATGCTCTTGGACTCTGTCCTTACTCTGGTACGTGTGTCTTCTCTTCCGCTATATTTGAGAGAGTGAGACAAGGTAGTCGGTCATTGGCACCGACGGAGGTAATTAATCGAAACGACCCGCGGTAATGTAGCCCTAAACGTCGTGTATATTGCCGCGGAGATGTGGGGACCGCGCTACTAGGTTTGACGTCTTCTTTGAGCTATCGCCGCTGTTGAGACAACCCTTTGGTTACTCTATCGGTACCTGTGTTTGTAGCATACCCCCACAAGGGTAACTGCAAAGAAAAAAAAGTTTTTTTTTTTTAAACAGCCTAATTGGAACAAGCATGTCAAAAAACAACTTTTCCGCGAAAAAACAAATTTTTTACTGCAATATTTATTGCGCTAGACTGATTTTAGTTTGCGGCTATTTCGTCCATTTTAAATCGCGCGCCACGAAGTTGGGGTTCCGTGACGTCACAACCCCAATCGGCTGCTATACCTCTCATTGGCTAAGAGTTTGATTGACAGCTTAGATCTTGGTTGTTAAACCTTTGTTATATGTTACAATTTCCTTTCGAGCGGCATATTTTTACGTTTAAAGAATAACCCATGTGATGAAAGTTGCTATTCTTTACAAAAGGTTTACAAAACGGGGTTTTTCCGTTTGGATTCATACCATAACAAACAAAAGCTTCGCCATTCTTTCATGGCCGCCGAAGACTCTGCTCTCGCGTGTCTCGCCTACCTCGACTAGTCGTTTCGCCGAAGTGATCAGTGTTTCGTGTTGACCCAGGTGCTTGAGCGAGACTTCCTGAAGTGAAGTAGTGTGTGATTAGCAGCTGTCGCCAGTGTTAGTGATAGGAAGCGACGCGGGCTTTTGGCTTTCACAGCACGGTTTGTTTCTTTAGCGTGTTTTTTTTTCCTTGCTTGCGCGTGCAAATGCCGACCTTTTTTTAGATGTCAGTTCCTGTAAGCAGCGCCGTTGCTCTGTAAAGTGCTGCGAGATGAGTGATCGCGACACGAGTCTTCCCGCAGCCATGTCGCCCCGAAAGATCACAAGCTGAATGCTATTTGGCTGCAGGCAATCGGGCGTTCCCGTAGCGACAAACGAGTCCAGGTATGTTCTCGAAATTTCGCTCCGGAGGCCTTCGAGATTCGCACCGAGGCACTTCTCAGGTCACATTTTCGCGACATGTCCTCGCAAAACCCGGAGCTTATCACGTCCCGTCAAACCAAAACAATACCGGCGCCACGTTGAACGTGGGTTGTTGCCACATTTTCCCCGATCAAACAAAAACAACGAAAGCAAACCGGCTCTAGCTTCCAGCGTACATGGACGGCACCTTCCCCCCTCCCCGCCGATCCGCGGCCGGGAGTCAAGACACTGCGTACTCCGCAGCCAAGTCAGCCCAAGAGGTAGGGAGGGAAGGGGCGTAGTTCTCCTGCGCGCGGGTCGAAAGAGCGGGAGTTTCAAATGTGGAGAGGTTGTGACTCCGACTAAATTAGTCCTGTGGCGTAAATATTGCAAAAAAAAAAATTTGTTTTCGCGGAAGATTTGTTTTGTGACATGCTTGTCCCAATTAGGCTGTTTAAAAAAACACTTTTTTTTCTTTGCAGTTACCCTTTAATGGCCTATGAAACGCCAGTTCGTTTTTCGCCTTACGCGATGAAAGTTGCGGAAAAAATAATTAAAAACGAACAGCGTTCACCCCCTCAACTCCCAGTGAGAATGAGCGGCCACGTGGTCTAGAGCCGATTATATGACGCCAATGTTGATCATAACCACGCGCTGGGGTTGGCAAGGCACACGACATGCGCTGAGTTCCAGACAGTGTTATGGTTCTGCTATTTTTGTCATTGCAGAGATTGGACACGGGCCACTGCCCGAATGCTTGCCGAGCTATTGATTATAAAGAGCTCAAATCGAGTGCTCACTCAATGCCCCGGTACAATGTATAAGCAGCATACAAATATCGTCATCGGGGCTACTACGATCCCCCCGTTACATAAAGTTTTGCGAGGGAGAGATTGAAAGAAAACACTCGCTTTTGTCTTTGAAATTACACCGGGGAGATCGGTGGCCGAGCGGTCTAGCGCACATCACTGTCACTGGATCCTGGGAAAGTAGCGTCATTGCCTTCTCTGCCTTCTAGCCGAACACACACAAATACTAACATAGAGACGCACAAAACCTCGCAAGATGATTGGCTAACCGGGCTCCGTTGCTATGACGATCGCCATTTTGGGCCTCTTGAAATCTTTAAAGCTTCGATATTGTCGTTCTAATCCTGTCTCACAAAGATCATCATGAAGCATGATCGTACTGGAAGCGTGCATCGCACATTTAGGCGTCTTTGGCACTGTGTATGTAATCAACTTAACTTATCAATCATGCCCATTTCTACGGATCTCTCACAATTATATTGTTCTTCTTGCGTATTTCGAAAAATAAATAGTATTTTTCAATGCCTCCAAGCACAGACACCGCATGTAGTTCTGGTACGAAGATGTACGCTTGTTTCACCGGTGTGTGGATAGCAAAAACTCGGAAAACAATAAACGTCCCTATAAAGCTACCGTACCCCAGATAATTTAGATCGGCTCCCCAAGAACGGACAGGTCAAGGAGAAATTGTTTATTTCAAACTCCCAAACGACGACCTTACCAGGAGCTTGGCGCTACTTTCCCACGATCCACTTACTGTAGCGCACATCAGCTCGGAGCACGTGAAGCGAAAGCTCGCGCTGCAGAAACCAGAGTTCCTGGGTTTGATTCACACCCCTGCCCGTTTCTGTCGGGATGAACGTCATACCGGCGTGCGGTCGTGTATCACTATACAGCGTGATGCACGTTAAAGACCCCAGGCTTGCGGTTGTACTGCACCGACTAAATTGCTCATCTACAGCTGGGAGACAAGTCACCCGTTGTGGCAGACTAATACCCCATTCACACGGTCAACATAAAGGTACCATTAACATAGGTCCCTTTGCTATTGGCGAATCAGCCCGTACTTTTGTGTTGCGAACACACGCCACGCGCGGAAGATCGTTAATTGATTGGCCGCAGAGAATAAAGGTCCCTTAGCTAAAGGTACCTTTCCGGTCGTGTGAATGGGGTATAAGTTTGTTAGGCTTTATAAACATACACACAGCACTTTTTTTTTTAATTACACCAGAACAAAGTAGTTTTTTTGTCCGTGGCGTTGCATGCGAGTATAGTCTAAAGCCCCTGCATGTTTCAAAAGTAGCGTGAGGTGCGTCGATGCCACCGGCACGTGCAACGTGCAGCCCTTGAGAAGATCATGGCGGCACAGCGCAGCACTGAAAGTTGGCACTGAAACACTGTAGCACTGAGCTAGATTTCAGACGCCACGTTCTTCCAAGAAGTGGCGCGCGGCACATGTCTCGAGCATTTCCACAACAATGAATGGCGCCACTTTTCCCAGGACAGAATGGCTTTATACTTCGTCTCACCCTAGCATGGACTAACCGCGAAGGCTGTGCTAGCGCGAGCGGCCAGCCTTGACTGCCTTGACTAGAGCACTTGCTGCACGTGCGCTCGTGCAGCCGCCGCGGCTTCATTCAAATTTACTAGCTCGCGCTTTTAGCACGCGCGGCTAAAAATAGTCCGTACTAAGGTGAGATGTAGTATAGTTAGTCGGGTCCGACTAGGACCAGTAAGCTTGCGTAAACTGACAAACATTCCAAGCGAATATTGTTGCACGCCCTTTTAAGGCCTGCTCACACATTTAGCGCAGCGCTAAAAGCACAGAGCTGTCTTTGCGCCACGGTGTAAGATAATTAGCGGCGAGATGTTTCGGTGGCGCCCTCCTATGGTTCCCCCTTGTGACGTCATTACCTTGCAAACAACAAGTTCGATGGTGTTTGTAAATAGCATGGTGGAAGCTTGAAATCATTGCGCTCTCAAAGGAACACTGCCAACACCGTCAAAATTAAAGTTCTTTCATTCCTCTTATTTCCGTCGATGATAAATCCTTTTCTGACGTCATAGTCAGCGTTCGGCCAATTGTGGAAGGCCGACCACAGCGACGCTTTCGGTCGCGCACGTCGCCAATACTCTTCAGGTGAGGACAGCGCGCTCCTCACGACGTGCCGACAAAGTTCGCAAACACTCTCTCTCTCTCTCTTCTCTCTCACTATGGTTTCAAGCGGCGCTGGCAGATGACTCGTAGACCCGTGGGCACATAAATGGGCATGGTGCAGGAGGCAGGCAGCAGTAGACAAGACGGCTCGTGCCGCCTCATGCTCCACACGCGCAGAGCTCCAGCGAGGTTGTCGCACGTGCAGAAAGATCACGGTGTACCGGGGTGTCATGGCAACGAGATAATTGATTTCGCTCTCACACAGTTTCGCCGTTTGGCCGCCGGCGACACTGTCAGCCGCGGGCACGCAGGGGACGCCTTTTTCGGAGGTCGATACGGGGCAGAGCGAAGTAGCAGAGTAGTAGTTTGACGTCTGTGACGTCATGTCCGGTTTTAGTCAAGTCATTTACTTTGACATCTTCACTTCCCGTACTCCTCCGGAGTAGGCTCCCAGCTCGGTGCCGGCTCGGTCCTCCGAAGTCAACACAACTGTCATAGTTGGTAAAAAACGGCCCGTGCCAGTCGTTTGCAAAGCGACGTCAATGGAAACAAATCGCCGCGGCGTTTTTCGCGGCCTCGGAGATGCAGGAGCGAGCCGACGTTAAAAAAAGATACGTTTCAACTACGAGTGTCAGCAAGAGCCACGTAAATACCTGTGCACACTCGGAGCGGAAGCGCACGTGGGATCGAAGTGCTTCGGGACCGATCTTTTATGAGTACCAGTCGTTACTGACGTGACACTCGGCAATGAAAGGTGGAACCGGCATTGCGTAGCTCCCACGAACTGTTATAGCTCGACAGTAATGTACTATCGGAAACAATTGAGTGTGAACGCGCCTCCGCGGCGACAAGCGTGTCAGAATAAAAATGGCCCACTAATAAGAAAGTGTACATACCGTGTTGCGAAAGTAATCCATACGGCGTTTATTTCAGCTCCATATCACACAAAACAAGGAGATAGAATCGACGACAGCGTTCGTCACCGCTGCCTCGGAAAAGGAGATGACAAGGGGAAGAGAATGACCCCTCAATCTGAAACTGAGGTCAGCGATCGAACTATAATACGGAAGGGTCCACAAGATCGCGCGGGCGCGTATTCCATTCAGCAAGCCAGCCGGTCGGTCGTGGGCAGACGGTCTTGGCCTAGGACCGTCGGAGCAACGCCGGCAACGCTGCGACGAGTCGGAGTGCCTGCTATATAGGCCTCGAGCTCGCTTGGTCGGTGGCATCGTTGCCGCTGTACCTTTTCCCGGGTGTTTGTGGATCCAGCGTTCATGTTCGTCGTTTCGGTTTTCGAGTACTTCGAGTACTTCCTTCTTTCTTCTTGCTGCTTGAAATCGGGACCCGCGAGAAGAGCACGTAGAAAAATAAATGTCCGTTGGTCGTCGCGACCAAGTAACTGAGCGACGTTGTCGGTCATGTTGATTTGATCGTAGAAAGACGGCTCCGGAGCGGTTGTCGTACGTACATTCTTGGCGTAAGATCGTTTCGTGTATCTGACCTCTGTTCTTTAGCGTATGGCACTGCAACAATAACACGCCGCGACCGCCGCCTCCCCCCGTCCCAACTAGACACAACAACCTGCAACAAGCTCTCCGCCGAACGTAAAAAAATTTTGTTTTGCTTGTTTTTACGTTTCCGGCAGTGACGTCACGGATGTCACTGCCCCGTATTGACTTCCAAAAAAGGCGTCCCGGGCAC
Source organism: Ixodes persulcatus (assembly GCA_013358835.2). Classification (NCBI taxonomy): domain Eukaryota; kingdom Metazoa; phylum Arthropoda; class Arachnida; order Ixodida; family Ixodidae; genus Ixodes; species Ixodes persulcatus. The sequence continues at coordinate 144,092 of JABSTQ010010124.1, forward strand.
GCAGAGCCGTGTATTGGGAGAGTTTGGCCAATAGGCGGAGCAAAGGCCGCCGCCAGCGCCGAATATTCCCCCCACGCTTAAAGCGTAAACTAAATTTGTGACACAGCGTCGACCAATCAGGAGACCTCTACTCCATCTCACACATGTCTGCAGTGAAGACAAAGGCACAGGCGCGTGAGCCTAGCTCAGCGAAACGCTTTTGTTTGTACGAGACCTCGTGCATAGGAGGCACTTTCCAAAGCCACGCGCTCGTGCCCATGCCTTTGTCTGCACTGCTAGAACAGCGTCCTGAGACTGGCTGAAAGAAAACAGTGCAAAGGGTGGGGTGCGCGAGCGTCTTGAGACGCGGAGTTCCGCTCTGCTCGGCTCAAATTATACTTCGTTTCACTTTATCTGCGAGCGAAGCCAAAGCTAGAAGCGCGAAACCAGCGCTTTTTGCAATTCTCCCCAGCTCGCGCGCTCGAGCAAAGCCTGAACGCACGGAGCTTCCGTGCTCGCGCTTCCAGTTTTGCCTTCGCTCGCACATAAGGTGAAACGAAGTATAGTCGTGTCACAAATTTAGAGCACAGGACCACCGCTAGGGGCTGTTTCGCGGCCTGTGGTAGGCCCCGAAATGCTCGCCTATTCAAACCAATGTATGGCCAAACTCTCTCAATAAACGGCCCTGCGGGCACGTAAAGCCCCCCTATCCTGGGAAAAGTGGCGCCATTTATTGTTACAGAAATGCTCGAGGCACGTGCCGCGCGCCACTTCTGGGAAATTCATGGCGTCTGAAATCAAGCTCAGTGCTCCGCTGTGCCGCCATGATCTTCCCAAAGGCTGCACGTTGCACGTGCCTGCATCGACGAACCTTGCGCTACTTTTGAAACATGAACCGGGGCATTACGGGCACGGTGGCCGCGGAATGATGCAGCCTTTCGGATGCCCGCCGAACGAACGCTATCTGATTCCTCGCGCCGCGCGTTCAGCCCCGCCGTGTCCTCACCTAAAGAGTGTATCTTACACCGTGCTTTGCGCTAAGCGCGAGCGGACGGGAGCGTTCACCAGATTTTATCACACCGTCAAAATTGTTGCTTATGGCAGGCGATACGCAGCTGACGATACGTAAACATAGCTATAGGGAGTATTCACTGGCGGCCATAGCTGTGTGCGCGACTGCTGAGCGCGTGCTGACGGCGAGCTTCCACAGTTCTTTTGCAGCGTGCATTCCACACCATCGATATTGCCTGTCTCTGCAGCTTAGTAATGCGAGATCGTTCTGAGCATGCGCTCTAAACAGCACCCACAAATATGGCGTCCAGTGAATACTCCTTATATCAGCGTTCTACTGCATCTGGGAACCGGCTTTTAAGGCCGGTTCAGACACTTGCGTTTGAGTGCGTTTGACTGTGTTGCGTCGAGAACCGAAAGCGAGTCACCGGCACATCTGTGCTTCTTATGAAGCGTGGAATCCAATTCAAGGAATCATCTTGACACGCGATATAAGCAGCAGGGATGTCATAGTTTCTTGCAGCCGCAACGCAGTCAACCGCAGTCAAACGCAACTGTCTGAACCAGGCTTTAGTCTTACCCCAGCCGAACCCGGCCCGATGGGATGCCTACCTGATGAGGCCCCGCGCGGTTTGAGGCCAAGACGTGTCTCATCTCTTAAATTCAAAGCTGCCCGGGGAAGGTGTTTTTGCATTTGATTTGTTTACTAATTTGCGTAAAAGACCCTGCCATATCGCTGTCACGTAGTGAACATAAGATTGCTTGCACAAGTATCAAAGACTTAGCTTATATTTGCTAGCCAGATGCGTGTGTTTTCTTCAAAAGTTTAAAAGTGAAATACTATCGTTGTGTCCACTGTGACCGGATCGCAGTCGTTTTCTTGCTTGCAGGCAGGTGTTCCATTATTTTGATGGCATCCCCAGGTTTCTCCGTATCGTTTTGGTGAACTTCCTTAACCCAAGACAGCTTTCTTTATTTCTAAGATTTTTGTTTTTCTGTGGCTTTGGGGCGAGTTTGCACTTTGGCTTTTTCGTTCCGTTCAAATCTAAACGATCCATGCGCAAGCCTTTTCTTCTCAATGGTTTAGAAAATGTGCTACACAATCACCCGAGGCCGGCCCGGGACAGGAAATAATTCGTGCTACCCAGCCCGAGCCAGTCCCGGGTCCGGTCTTTACCCGAAAACAATCCGTGCTACCCGGCCCGAGCCCGACCCGCGGGCTGGGCCGGGCCCGGGCTTTCGGGTTGGCCCGGCCGCGTGTTTACAAAACATGGCCATTCCAGATCTGCCGCGGAGCGGCCTGCTCTGATTGTCCAGATTACCGCCGCAAAAAATATTGACGGCGACGCACATGCGGCGCCGGCCGCCGGCAGGAGCGTCTGCTACGCTGCGGCGGATACTTCGGTGCCGTGGTGGCTTAGTGGACGCGTTGTTTTGTAGAGCACGCGTTTTCCACCTGCCAATGCATATCCATTGAGTTATTCCGCATATCACGCGTATAAAAGTCGGTAGCAGAAGTTTCGAGCATGCCAATGCCCACAGTCCGACTGCCCCAACCTCGGCGATTCTCTACCCAAGCACGAATGAAGTAGGCCTCGCTGCTCTGTTCCGTAATTGAAACCGTGAACACGTGGAGTGCTTGCAGTGCTAATGCGCAGTGCTTTTCAACCGTATTTCAAGAAGCGAGAACGAGAGCCCTGCACAGTGTGTGTGGCTGGTGTCTACGTTTTCCTTGTGTCAAACTAAGCCTTGGCGCCTTCCTACGCGCCCGCGTAGCGCCCGCAATGCTCTCAATCGTACTGCTCAATTAATTCGCGTTTTTTTTTCTTTTGGTCTGAAGCGCAATGCAGACTTTATCTCCACTTCAATGCTTCGCAGCTGAATGAACGCTTGTTTGTCGCTGAACAAGATTGCCATGAACGGATTTTCTTCCGCGGTTTTACGACCCGAAAGTGTTTACTTTTTCAGCCGTATTTTCACGTTTTATTGCAGACTGCTTTGATTTGTACCAGTTTTAGGCTATTTTGCGCATACCAAGTTTTGTGAAATTAAAAGGGCGCGAATTGGTTTCAAGCTGTTTGTTTCTTACGCCTATCATTATTTCACGTCGTGTTACTTTGATCAGCACTGGAGGTGAACTAGGACTACTCCAATACGTCCATCTAACCACAAGGAGCAGAGAATGAAGTAAGATATAAAAACCCATGCAGAACTCGGTTTCAAAAGATAGGGACCTTGTCCTGTTGCCTTTTCGTTCACTGTTCCCTTCTCTGCACTTGATACATAGGTATGTGACCTGTTCAGTTACCTGAAATGTCACCTGCCCTTTCAGCCTGTAGAGGTCTATGGGAATTAGAACGGAAGCATTAACGCCATCTTCAGAATTTCTTGTGCATCAAATCCTGTTACCCACGGGACATTCTTGTGTGAATCTGAAGTCCATGCTATTGATAGCTTTTCCATGCTAGTGATAGACTCCAGCTACGGTATAGTTTTGTTATCTTTATTTCGGTCCCATCAATTTCCAGCTGCTGAGTGTAATGCTGAAGTTCTAAAGGCCCCATAAATTACAAGCAGATCCAGACAAGATCCAGGGCACTGAGCACAACGAATGCAATGCTGCTGGTTCTCACGGCCTGCGAATTATACGCACACACCCCTAACATATCCCAGGCCGAGTCCCTAATAGCCGCGTCCCGCTAAAGCAACAGCAACAAACGACAGCGACAGCCGACAATGAGCGACATACCACACCGAAAGACAGCCTGTTTGTCGGAGTCCGCCGTCCCACTTAGCGGACATGACGCAGAACACAGGGACAAGGAAACTTGTTTCCTAGTGGGCCTGGAGTTGTCAACAAAACACTTCAAAATACAGAGACAAACAGAGTATGGCGACGCGGTTTTCGTGTTTTGCTCTTTGGGCGTAAAACGCGCCGACAAACACGGTGAAAGTGGAGACGATTACTTTTTTTCTTGTTTAAAGCTTCCGCTTGTCTTCATTTGCTGTTGGCGACTTTGAAAAAACAGTCGTGACAATCGACACCCAACTTTTTTTATTTTGTATAGTCGTTCAAAGCATTCCAGGTGAGCGCCAAGGAATTTCACGTCGATTTGAGAACGTATTTAACTTCATATCTGAATGACCTAGGGCATGCGTTTTATGGGGAACAATACGGGGGACGATCACAGAAAGGATGACAAGTCTTTCGTTTTGCCGGAATGGCTTGCCGCGGAACTGGCGAAACGTCGTGTCTACTTTGTGGTGAGCGGTCTTACTTTGGTCAGTCTTCGCACAATCAATCCTGATGCAGGGGCGTAGACTTCAGCGTCCTGAAGCACCACCTTGCGCACCTAAGTTTGCGAGCAAAACCAGCCACAGCAAATACCCTTTCGCAACATGACCACTAGCAAGCAAGCCGCGGCTGCGACCACTACGAGCAGTCCAGGAATCGAAACTGCGGGAGCACGAGCGATCAGTGGCAACCAAGGACTGAGTCACGGGAGCAATGGGAGGAAGGTTAGAAGGAGGGTGGGGAAGACAGCAACAGAAGACACAAGCGGGCGAGAAAATTAAGCTTGTCCCCTAGAGATGTTCGTTGGTGGGTCTGCTTGCTGGGCATCAAGTTCAACGACAGACAAGAACTCGTCCGTCGTTGATGGTTTGTCGGCGCTTGTCGCGGGTGTTGGTCATTGCAGTGGAACAGCTTTAGCGAAACAAAACTTTCTGGTGTCGCCGGACAAAAATCGGTGTTTGTCGCTCTAGTGGGACGACGCTATAAGACATTTTTAATCAAAGTACACAAATGCATGCTATACACCCCTCGGGAGGCCTTTCCCAGAATTAGCAACACCTTCCAAGATTGATAATCATGGATTAACGCCTGGTCTCAATCCTGGCAGTGTTACAGCAGTGGAAGGCGGGCACCGCAGATGCCTGTTCTGCTGCGGCTCGCTAGCAAGTCAGTCGAGGGAGATTCAAGCACCCCAAGTTGGGACGTTCCGACGAAAGCAACATTTCCCCCCCCTCTGCTTGCTCTCTTTGCTTGAACTTCTAGAACGAGCCACACAGGGGTCGAGACAATCTGCACCAGTACATGGCAGCTCCTATGACACATCTTGTAACGCCTTCATCCCAACCGCCATTCTCCAGCAGTTCTTTTAGGCAGAGTCTTCAGAAGGTAATCAAAAGAGCATGCACAAGCTACGTCAGAGCTCCAGGTGCAGTTCAGGGTCTTGCATCCGAGAAACATTTCTCGAGACATTCACCACACATGTTGATGAACACCAGTGTTGCAGGCAATCATCTGCCAAGAAACCACACTTGATCATGCAGACGCTTGCTTCCCAGAGGTCGATTCCGTAGAACTCTATGGTGCAACCCGATCCTGCCCATCAACCAGGCCTTTGGCACGTTCCCTCTACTGTGCAGCATTGCAGATGCTTGAAGTACTGTAGACTGCCTGCCTGATGGGGAAAGAAAAACCAAGCAGTCAATCCAAGCACCTCTTGAACCAACGTGCAGAAAAGGAAATTCAAACATGCAGATATGAAACATGCTGTATGCAAGACAGATTGTAGGTCGCTATTCTTGTTCTGGGTGCGTCCTGATCAATCCATTGAGTGGGAGTGGAAGACTCGCCCTATTAAAGGGCCCATGAAGAGAAAAGAAATGTTTTTTTTAACAATCTAGTCGGGACATGCCTGTCAAAAAAATAATTTTACGTGAAAAAAAAAAAAAATTTTTAGAGCAATATTGACGGCGCGAGATGCAATTTAGTCCGCAGTCACGTCCCCTTACCGCTTATTTTCTCTCTCGGCATTTCAGGCGCGTGGAGGAGAGGTCGATCGCCTTCGCCTTCACGACCGAGATGGTAATTTTGGAATGACCCGTGACGTCATGGACTTTGCGCACAATTTCAATTAAATCTCTCGCAAGCAATATTGCTCTAAAAAACTGTTTTTGCGTATTCTTTGGTTAAACTTGTGTCCCAACTAGATTGTTTGAAAAAACTTTTTTTTTGTTTTCAGGGGTCCTTTAAGTTAGCCACAAAGTTACTTCCCGACCAGCAAGTTATCCCTTGAAGTCCTGATTCATGCTACCAAAGGAAGAAAGTTGAAGATGGGAAATTTAGATCGGAATGTGCAAAAATGCCTTCCAAGGGGAAAAGCATTGATGTGTATGCTCCGCCAAAGTGCTTATCCTGCTACATTTCACCAAAATGTGATGAATTTATGCCTACATTGCACCAAAAGTGAATTTCACTTTATAACTACCAAAACTAATAGTTCAGGCGTCGCAGTACTGCCAGATTGTTCCTGTAACATTGTGCGAATCGTTCAGAACTTCCGGTTATCACTTAGAATAACGTGTGATTTCATTCGATTCACACACCGAACATGACTCGGATGTTTCGTGATATCTCTCATTGTACGTGGTATGTTCGGGCAGTCTAATTATCCCCGCTGAGTGCGCTTCTCGCACCACACACTGGTGCACTGCCGAGAAGCTACACCCTGGAGTAGGCATTGCAATTCTGCATATGTCGCTTTGCCGCAGCGCAGCCTTGTCTTAAAGGGGCACTAAAGTGCTTTTTGAGATGCTCGTTTTATTGTTATAACTCAATCTACAAGCACTAACCATCCTAAAAAAAAAAAAAAATACATTCATCTGCGGCCGATTTCCATACTAAAAAAATTGATCAAATTCTGGACACTTAGCGTCCGCATCAGCGCAGAATGACAGATGGCGCTATCGTGCATTGGTGAATACGGTCAAACAACGGACGGCGCGTGTCAGGCCACTCGCGAGCGATGGGGTCCACCGTGGACAAGCTGCCGACCAGTCGTGCTCGTCCACGCGGGAACCCATCGCTCGCATATGGCTGACACGCGCCGTCCATCGTTCGACCATATTCAGAAAGGTTCGGTAGCGCCATCTCTCATTGTGCGGTGACGGTAAGTGTCTGGAACTTTGAAAACTTTCTTAAGATACGAATCGGCCATGGATGAATGTAATTTCTGGTTTTTAGGGTCATTAGTGCTCGTAGATTGAGGCATGACCGTAGAACGAGACTTTCAAAACACGCTTTAGTGCCCCATTAAAGGGATACCGAACCGAAATTTGGATTTCGCAAAATAAGGATGCATGAGCATTGAACAAAGCGCTAGGAACTCCAAAACATGACTCATACATCAAGATCTCAAACTGATGGCCCCACTTTCGGAAAAGAAGGGCGCGATCAAGCGAGGTCTTTGACGTCATTGTCCTCCGGCAGAATTTCAGAATGAGGGGAAGCGGCCTCGCTTCTCTCCTCCTCGCTTCGGTTCACTAGCTCGAAAGGACGTAACGAGACGAAGAGGGAATGGGATTCGTGACGTGACTTGTCTCGTCGGCCGTCTTCACTCGCGCAGAACTTTTTAAAAAATACAGCGATCCGTTAGAGATATCGCTGTATGAGTGTTGTTTTGGGGTTTTGCAGCGTCCCGCCTATCCGGCCAGCCTTGTTTTGTGAGCTCGAAATTTCTGTTCACTATTCATTTAAGGGTAAAGCACTATTCCAGGGTGAAAAGGTGGACAACAAAGCATGAATTAGGAAAATATAAATATATGTGAAAGAAAAGGGAACTTGGTGAATGCTGATGTGATATTTACCTTGCAGTAAACTTTGCTAAATAAAATTCTGGTTAGTCTATATGATAGACTTTAACACCTTGAAAATATTACACACAACTCCTTTATGTGGTTAGCATACCTATTTAATGATGCTTGCTTATCCAAAGTGCTCATCAGTGAGTAAATAATACAATCATCCCCAGAGCCCGACCTGTATTTCTGGGGGTGTACTGTGTAGTATGTCATTTATATATGTCAAGACTGACCTCAAAACAGAACTGTGAGCTACAGCAGAATATGCTGGCAGAGGGTTTGCAACATTACCGTTGCTTTCCACACTTTGGCTTCAATTTTTTAGGTGGGAATCAATCCAGTTAATTATTGCTAGCTCCATCCCAAATGTTTTAATTTTGGCCACAGGTCTCCAATATGGCACTCAATAAGAGGCCTCATATAAGCCTACAAATCATATAAACCTGCTCTCTGTCATTTAGTTCTAATGCAATGTAATGAGCTGTTTCCTATGCTCTGTTCACCACCAAGCTGACAGTGCGGTGGGAGCCACACATTCACTGGACCTATCGACCGCCTTCCTCTCATCACCGGACCCTGCTCCCGGCGCATGGATGTGGGCGGGATCGTGATCAGATGAGAAATGATGGGCGTACAACTGGTCCAGCAAGCGTGTAGTTTCCGCTGCACCGTCTGTTTAGGGGTGAACGGAGTATACCAGTCGTGCGACTGTATATTGCCGCGCGCGCAGCTTGCGAAGTAGGCAGCGCGCGCGTGGCCTAACGGTTATAGCGCCTGCCTCCCACGCGAAAAGCCAGGGTTCGATTCCTGGCCGCGGGGACGCCTTTTTGTTGATATCTAATGTAATGTTCTGGTAAATTCGAGAACCGTGTTGCTTGATCGAGTTTAGAAAGTTCTACACGCCGAACCTTCTACGCCGATTATTCCAGAAGCCTACGCGTGTACATGGGGCTTCGCGTGGCGAGCCAAGTCAGTTTCGCCCCAGCGTTCGACTCTGCCCTCACGCCGACCACGACGCCCGCGACGCTCTGTTTTCTTCTGCTGTTATCTTTCTTTTTCCTTTTATTTTTGGGCACAAGTTCGCCCCATTAAACGTTTAGTTTCTTCTGTTATTATCGCCTCATGAATTGTCGTTCGTGACATTTTGGTGGAGGTGCGGGGTACATTTGCGTTCTATGCCTGTGGACCGTACCCCTCCGAAAACACGCCGGCAAAGTGACGTTCTCAGCCCCGGGAGGCTACCCTTCGCAAAAGACCAGACCAAGGCCCGGTCAAGTCGCCGTAACCAAGGCCTACCGCCGGAACTCGGACCCCTGCCGCAGAAATCAAAGAAGACCGCAACGATGACCGCTCCGCCCGTCGTTGTCCTGCCCGTCGCCCCCCGATCCTCGACGCCTTTCCATGGAGAAATCTATGAAGACGTCAAGGACTGGCTCCTTCACTATGAGCGCGTGGCCCGCCACAACGGATGGAACGTCGAGCAACGCCTCCAAAATCTCTACTTCTCGCTGGAAGGCACCGCCAGGCACTGGTTTGAAAACCACGAGGCTTCGCTCACTTCGTGGGATATCTGCGCCACCGAGTTGAAGCGAACCTTCTCGAACCAACACCGGCGACAGAATGCGGAGGACCTGCCTCAGACGCGGACACAAGCCCCCGACGAAAGCGTGACAAGCTACGTTGAAGACGTGCTACGACTGTGTACACGCGCCGACCCGCAAGCCGCCGAGGAGAAGAAGTTGCGCTTCATCATGAGGGGTGTCAAAAGCGAAATCTTCGGTGGCCTTGTCCGCAGCCCCCCGACGACGGTAGACGGCTTCGTAGCCGAGGCGACCAACATCGAGCGAGTGCTGTCGGCCAGAGCTGTGCACTATCAACGACTCGCCGGTGTATCGACGCTTCCGGGTGTCTCGCCACCTCATTGCAATGTCGACGCGTCGGCATCGAACACCTTCGGCAGATCATCCGCGACGTCGTCCGGGATGAGCTCAGGAAGCTACTGCCGGCTTCTAACCGCCCGGCTTCGCTCTCGATTGCCGAGGTGGTTCGAGAGGAAGTACAGCGAGCTTGCCAGCCGGACACTCCCATCATCGTTCCAGCTCCCGAAGAACCGGCGCTGAGCTACGCCGCAATGGCCCGACGACACAAGCCCGTTGCGCCACAGCCGCGACGTGAGCCTTCAGCACCGAGGCAACCGCCGCACGTCCACCCAGAGCAACCTGCGCCGAGGAAGACGGACGTCTGGAGGACCGCCGACCGACGCCCGTTGTGCTATCACTGCGGTGAAGCCGGCCACATTTACCGTCGATGCCCCTACAGACAACTGAGGCTGCGCGGGTTCCACCCGAACGACCCGCGCCCAAGGTACGATGAACGCCCTCGCGACATCGAGGAGTACCTCCGACGCTCGCCCTCCCCAGTGTCGTCTGTCCGCCGTGAAGCCCGCTCCCCATCGCCACGACCTTCAGCGTCCCCAGCGCCGCGACCCCGCCGAGAGAGTCTGTCTCCCCTGCGTCGCCGGGAAAACTAAGTGTGGCAACGCCTGGAGGTGACGTTGCCGAAAACGACGGATGCAAACAGCCTCCAAGAACGCCGGAGCGCTCCCACTCTCCTGACGCCCCGCATCGCACCGACGTCCCTGCAACGGTGTCCAACATCCTAAACGTTGTTATCGACGGCCTCGACGCATCGGCACTCGTGGACACCGGAGCAGACTACTCAGTCTTGAGTGGGAGGCTCTCTCGCCGCCTTCGGAAAGTTAGGACGTCGTGGGACGGACCGCAGATACGAACCGCCGGCGGACATCTCATCACACCTGTTGGCAGGTGCACCGCTCGCGTTGAGATCCACGGTGAAACCTGCCCTGTGAAGTTCGTCGTTCTGCAAGACTGTTCGAGGGACGTCATTCTCGGAATGGACTTCTTGTGTGAATACGGCGCCGTCATCGACCTTGGTGAGAACAGATTGACGTTGCGCAAGGCTGTTCTGCCTTCAGAGAAACCCCAAATAGCGTCAGCCGCCGTCCGAGTCGCTGCCGACCACGTGAACCTGCCGCCGCGATCAAGTGTTGTCGTACCCGTCGTGACCGATGCAGCTACCTGCGGCGAAGTTGTTTTGGAAGGCAACCTCCAGTTGCTTCTAGGAAGAGGGATAGGCGTCGCACGAGGAGTAGCTGAACTTCAGGATGGCCGCACTGTGGTCCTCGTGACGAACTTCCGGAATGAAACGCAACACCTCACAAAAGGTGCAGCCGTTGGCCACGTCGAGGAACTCCGAAACTCCGCCGAAATCGCCGCCATTACTGACGAATCCTCGACACCTCAGCAAGACCGTACGTCGCCAGCGCAGCTCGACATCGACCCTAAGCTTCCGGACCCGAGACGACGGCAGCTCACTAACCTCCTCGCCGAATACCGCGACTGCTTTGCGACGTCGTCGAAGGTGCGCCAAACAGCCGTTGCGAAGCACCGCATCGTTACCGAGGACGACGCGCGCCCTGTGCATCGATCACCGTACAGAGTCTCCGTTAAAGAAAGAGAGGTGATCCAGGAGAAAGTTTAAGAGATGCTGAACGACGACATAATCCAGCCATCAAGCAGTCCGTGGGCGTCTCCAGTCGTACTGATTAAGAAGAAGGACGGAACGCTTAGGTTCTGCGTGGACTACCGACAGCTGAACGCGGTGACGAAGAAAGACGTCTATCCACTCCCCCGTATCGACGACACTTTAGACCGGCTGCGCCACTCCCGATACTTTTTATCGATGGACCTGAAGAGCGGCTACTGGCAGATTGAAGTCGACGAACGGGACCGAGAGAAGACAGCTTTCGTCACGCCGGATGGACTGTACGAGTTCAAGGTAATGCCCTTCGGACTGTGCACGGCGCCAGCAACTTTCCAGCGTGTAATGGACACCGTACTGGCGGGACTAAAGTGGCAGAGCTGTCTCGTCTACCTCGACGACGTCGTAGTGTTTTCCGGCGACTTCGACGAGCACTTGCGACGACTCCGAGCTGTTCTCCAAGCCATACGGACCGCCGGACTCACCCTGAAGCCGTCAAAGTGTCGGTTCGCCTATGACGAACTGAAGTTCCTAGGTCACGTGGTTAGTAACGAAGGCGTTCGCCCCGACCCAGAGAAGACTCGCGCCGTCGCAGCATTTCCATCGCCGAGAGACAAGAAGGCCATGCGAAGGTTCCTTGGACTATGCGCCTAATATCGGCGCTTCGTTCGGGATTTTGCAAGGATTTCCGCACCGCTAACAAATCTCACAAAGGACGCCGAGAAGTTCGAATGGGCCGAAGAGCAGCAGCAGGCATTCGACGAACTGAAGCGACGACTGCAGACTCCTCCTGTTCTTGGACATTTCAATCAGGATGCGGAAACCGAAATTCACACGGACGCAAGTAACGATGGACTTGGCGCGGTACTGGTTCAAGTACAAGAAGGTACCGAGCGAGTTATCGCCTACGCGAGTCGGACACTGTCCAATGCGGAGAAAAATTACTCCACGACTGAGAAAGAATGCCTTGCTGTCGTCTGGGCAATCACGAAGTTTCGTCCGTACTTGTACTGGAGCCCGTTCCGTGTAGTCACCGACAATCACTCGCTCTGCTGGCTTGCGAACCTCAAGGACCCGTCAGGACGCCTCGCTCGATGGAGTCTCCAATTGCAGGAGTTCAACATGACTGTGGTCTACAAGTCAGGCCGCAAGCACAGCGACGCCTACTGCCTGTCCAGAGCCCCCGTCGAAACGCCTTCCGGCAGCAGCGACGACGATGACGACGAGTGCTTCCTAGGCGCAGTGAATACCGACAACATGGCACGACGTCAACGAGACGATCCTGAGTTGCGCGCGCTAATCGAGCACCTCGAAGGACGAGGGGGGACTGTCCCCCATGTCTTCTCGAGAGCCCTGCCAACCTTCGTCCTCCGACAAGGTGTGCTTTACAAAGAGAACTTTGGGGACAACAACACACCGTGTTTGCTGGTAATCCCGACCGACCCTCGGGAGGAGATCTTTCAAGCATGTCACGACGACCCGACGTCCGGACACCACGGTTACAGCCGAACACTGGCCCGTATTCGTGAAAAGTATTACTGGCCAAAGCTCCCCAAGGCCGTCCACCTCTACACCCGATCGTGCCACGAGTGCCAGCGACGTAAGAAACCGCCGACGAAGCCGGCAGGTCTCCTGCAGCCGATTGCTCCCCCGACCGCACCATTCCAGCAGATCGGAATGGATCTACTTGGCCCTTTTCCGCCGTCAACGTCGGGAAACCGCTGGATAATCGTCGCCACTGATTACCTCACGCGGTACGCCGAAACGAAAGCCCTTCCTGCAGGGACTGCTGTGGAAGTCGCCAAATTTTTTATCGAGTCCATCGTTCTCCGGCACGGCGCTCCCGAAGTTCTGATCTGAGACCCTGGATCATCGTTCATGGCCCAGCTGACGCAAGAAATCCTTCGTCTCAGCCACACCAGCCATTGGCGCACAACGGCGTACCACCCGCAGACCAACGGGCTGACAGAGAGACTCAACAAGACCATCGCCGACATGATCTCCATGTACGTCGACGTGGAGCACAAGACATGGGACGAGGTGTTGCCGTACGTCACATTTGCCTAGAACACGGCCGTGCAAGAGACCACCGGAGTGACACCCTTCCAGCTGGTTCATGGTCGCAAAGTATCGACAATGCTGGACGCGATGTTACCCCACGAACCGGCTGTCGACGGAAGCGACGACGCCCAGGTGGTTGCCCAACGGGCAGAAGAAGTCCGCCAGCTCGCCAGACACCGTATTCAAGCCCAACAACGAGTCGACACTGGCCGCTACAACCTTCGTCGTCGGGACGTCCACTTCCAGCCCGGAGACAGGGTGTGGGTGTGGACACCGATCCGCCGCCGTGGTCTCAGCGAAAAACTCTTGAAGCGCTACTTCGGACCCTACAGAGTTCTTCGTCGACTCGGGGATCTGAACTACGAGGTGATGCCCGACGGAACACGGACTTCATCACGCCACCCTCCACGACCACAAGTCGTCCACGTCGTGCGCATGAAGCCGTACTACGCTCGATAGGACTGTGGACCTTATGTGTTCCAAATGACTCTTTAGCTTACCGTTCTTTTTCTTTGTTTGGTTTGTTTTGTGCTGCATCGGGGCGATGCCCTTTTTAAAGGGGGGGAGTAATGCCGCGCGCGCAGCTTGCCAAGTAGGCAGCGCGCGCGTGGCCTAAAGGTTATAGCGCCTGCCTCCCACGCGAAAAGCCAGGGTTCGATTCCTGGCCGCGGGGACGCCTTTTTGTTGACATCTAATGTATTGTTCTGGTAAATTCGAGAACCGTGTTGCTTGTTCGAGTTTAGAAAGTTCTACACGCCGAACCTTCTACGCTGATTATTCCAGAAGCCTACGCGTGTACATAAGGGGCTTCGCGTGGCGAGCCAAGTCAGTTTCGCCCCAGCGTTCGGCTTTGCCCTTACGCCGACCTCGACGCCCGCGACGCTCTGTTTTCTTCTGCTGTTATCTTTCTTTTTCCTTTTATTTTTGGGCACAAGTTCGCCCCATTAAACGTTTAGTTTCTTCAGTTATTATCGCCTCATCAATTGTCATTTGTGACAATAAAGGCCAGGTCAGAACCCGTGTCGTCTAGGTTTGTGGCGATTTAGCTCTGCCATAACCCAGGAAGGAGCCAGACATCTAATCTTTCTTCGACAGGATTCACAGTGGTCCCGCTGGAAGGAAATGAGATACATTTAATTCCCTCATGAGCTACAACGGAACTAAATAGCTACAAACCCTTTATCCATGACGACACACACGGAGCACCCGAAACGAAGGTGTGGGATGGCGATAGGTGATGCCATTAAATGACAAAGCAGTACAACACCATGCCTGTGTTTACTATCTGTTAAAGTGCATGGTGGCTCTGCAATATCCGCAGATTAAGTTGAGAAAACTAATTCGCAACTAGCAGCACGGTTTTGTACAAATCAAATATTGTTTGGAATTTTCGTGCGACGATTGAATGCCCCCATAATTAGATTCATCAAAATTGAGTGCGGAAAAAACATTGATTCAAGGCTTTTACAGTACCTCTTTCCTCATTTCATTTCATGGAATGGCAATGGCAGCACCATATGGATTAAACAAAGAGCGAAATCTGACACCTTGTTAACAAACCTGCCTGCTGAAGGTGGCCACGAGATTCCCATGTCACCACTTGGTCACTTCAATAAGCCGTTAACTATTGTATCTAGTTGTAATGCGGCAGCAATGTTGTAGCTGTGACGCTCATGGGGCCAGGTCTCTTTCAGATGTGCATATTCCCGTCGGAGAGTAGCCCATCGCCATGGCAGCTGGTATAACAAGAGTATAAATACATTAGCCAAAAAATATTGATCAGTCAGACAAGTTAGTCTGCATGCCACACAATTCTACACATGGAGTCCATAAAAAAATGAAAGCAATCCAACATTGTCTTTACAGGGCTGTGTATCTCATGTCTCTCTTCCTAGCCCTGCGTCGACCAAGACGCGATGTGTGCATACTTGCAAGTTCAGACGAAATGGGACAATCTACCTACGTCGGTCTCTATAGTTTGCATTGCAAAAGCAAACCACGTTTTTATGTCGGCAGTGACGAGGAGACTACAGGCATAATCTTAGGTTATTTTTAGAACATAGCAATTCTGCAAAGCAAATCCACGTTACAGAATGTCCCGTGTCTAAGTGAGGTGAGTTAAATTCTGGTTGCTCTCCTGAATGTCTATACTAAAGCACTATACACCTAGCAGTGCTATGGCATTTCTTTGTCAAAGGCTACGCAGCAGCACAAAATGAGCAAGGCACAGAACTTCCTTCAGAGACCGGAGAATGATCCTCTCACAGGGGTGAATGTGCACGAAAAGCACCATTTAGAAATGTATAACAATGAGTGCGTTGTGGGCCGGATGTAGATAATACGAAAGATGTATAATTTATGACGCCATCTGAGCGTATGTACAGTCAGCACAGAATGAAACCCGAACGCCGCAACGCGTGACCATCGACACAGGCTGCTCCACCTGGAGGGCTCCTGAGAGCTAATAAAAATGCACCGGTGGTGCGAGGGTGCGCGTCCTACTAGGATGTGCTCGACCCTCGCGCGGCACTTCTGGGACTTCCGCGTTTCGTCGGTGGTGCGATGTAAGCACTGTCACTCGGGATGCTTTTGTGTCGCCGCCCTGTCGCCAGGTCGACACCTGCGGCTTGCGCACGGCGCGAGAAGGTCGAGGCTAGAAGCAGCAGGAAGCTGCTTGTGCGCGCGCCAGCGGAGCACTCCCATGGTGTCTTCCCCTTCTGACGGTGCGCAGTTTTTATTGTTTGTTATACGTATCGTAATGTTATAATTATCAGTACTTGTAGCAAAACAGCGCGACATACAAGACAGAAAAAACAAATTGGGACAGATGACGAGTGCTGACACCCCCCTAAAGGTTGCTACTACAAATATTTAGTATATAATATATGACAACATCCATACGTCCACTCCCAGAGCTTGTCCATTAACCCTTCTTGTTCTTCATGCTCGTATGCCTCGCTGCGAATGCCATAGTGCAGGTCTACTTACTCGTGCACTCATCAAACATTTTTCTTAATTGTATGGACTTGAGCCTTAAACAATACGTTACTTTGTGCAGACTCTGGTCGGATCTGTCAAGCGCACCCATTAATTATCGCTTTTTGTATCGGATGCCCAGCGATATCTCTTCTGCGCTGTATTTAATTATCGCGTTTATCGGCAGAACCATACCCTTTACACAAAAAAATGCTGCAACAGATTGACGTGGATGCCTCAGTTTTTATAAGCAATGCACATGTTTTTGTGCGAGGTTATCAGTCGATTTTTATAAAAAGTGAGGAACTACTCTCTGACACTCTCTTTGGTAACCCCCGATATGCCAGGCGTATCAATTCCGGAGCAGAATACATTCATCACCCTGTCTGAGCAGGGCCTATCGCAAAGAGCTATACCCAGGGTAAGCAGCCGGCTGGTGCTACCGGGCGTCAGTGCGGTGACACAAAAGCACCCCGAGTGACGGTGCTTACAGCGCACCACCGGCGAAACGCAGAAGTCCGAGACGCGCCGCGCGAGGGTCGAGCACATCTTAGTACGACCTGCACCCTCGCTCCCCGATCATTATCATTAGTTCTCAGGGGCCGTCCAGGCGGAACAGCCTGTGTCGATGGCCACGCGTTCCGGCGTTCGGGTTTCATTCCGTGTTGACTGTACAATGTCTAGACATGCGAATTTGCTGTCCAGGCAAACGTGTTTCCCACTGCTTTATCCTGAGCAACGATTGCTACTGAATAACGTCACTGCAGCGGGGTGGTTTCAGACGGTGCTGTGTCATTAGCTATTTTCAGACGTTGGAAACTTGGCAGCAGACAGAAAAAGTACTGTCGCAACTTCTACATCCTTTTAGCCCAACTAGCTGACTAGGTAAAATCATAACTAGGGACGTTGCGAACCTGCTGATGTTGGAGGAGGTAAGGTTTGAATTTCAAAAGTTCGCAAATTTCAAACTCTGCTGTGTTTTGAATTTGAAAAGTTTGATAATCTCAAGTTTCTGAAAGTTCAGGTCTGAAGATTTCAACCCTCTTTACAAATTGAGTATGAAAAGTTTAAAATTTTGAATTTCTTTGCTATTCATGTTCGAAGAATTGGAATTTATGTTTTTGAATCTCAAGGAACAAGATCAAATACCACAATTTAAAATAAAGTTTTTAAGGACTCATCTGGAAAAAACATGAAAGTGCTACGAAGTTGACTAAAACACTGCACATTTTATTTTATGCCATAAACACAACTTCCTTCTCGGCACCAGGTTCTCATGATACTTCTCGTTATTTATCTTGATTTTTGAAACAAGCCTTGAATTGGTTGGACGGTTCAGCGACAAGCCTTGAGGCGGTCTAGTGTGCATCAGGAATTGCTACCTCTTTGCAAACTGGAAGGAATGCGATTGAATACCCTTAAATGAGATGCTGGCATGAGACAACGAAATATACAAGTTGATGCGTGCAGACAAAGTCCCCAAGGCAAGACATCTTGCTTCACAAAAATGTGTAGTTTCTCTGGGCGTTCATTTCCAGTGGCATGGCCCTTGGGGCAGAGAAAACACTGCACGCAGGTACAGCACCCGATAGAGCTCTAGGTCAAGGAGCATGCAACTAGACAAGCTCGCAGGTCCCCCGGCCCCCCAAGATACAGCTGATCAGGGGAACTATGTTGGACAAATGTTTCGTTTCTCCTAAAAGAAACGGAAGTGACGACATCGCGTCTGATTGGTTGAGGCTCGAATGACGAAAGTTCCCTATGAAAATGTGGGCGGAGACGGCGAACCGCCCCCAGCGGAAGTGACAACACTTTGACGTATCGTTTCCTCGGTGTTTCGTCTGAAAAGGGAACGAGTCTGTCGATGGTCTCTTCGCAATGGAAAACACGGCGTCTCGGAGGCAGAGCGACAGCTTTCCTATTGTGGAACTTTTTTTTTCTCCGGAAAGGCTCTACCGGCAGCACCGCGATGCCTTTGAACTACCGGAGGAGTCTTTTCGGAGGCAGTACCGTCTCACCAAGAATGTGGTCCGTTGGTTGTGCGACGAACTGCGCGAGGAGCCCGAGTTGAGGAGGCTGCGACGTTCGTAGACGGTCATGACTGTGGAGCAGCAAGTGTTGTGCGCACCTCGCTTTTACGCCACGGGGAGCTTTCAGGGCATGGTGGCGAGCGACGAGCACATAGCGAGGGATCAGGCTACAGTCAGCATCGTTGTGCGGGCTGTGTCCCTCGCTATTGTGCAGTGTCTGGGGATACGGCGCGGCTGGATCGACTTTCCCCAGACAACCGACGAGAGGGACGACGTCGAGAGGGGCTTCCAACGGCTCGGCAGGATACCCGGCGTCATCGGTTGCGTCGACGGGACGATGATCGCCATCGTCGGCCCGTCAGAGAACGACCCCACCGTCACGAAGGCGGCGTATTGGTGCCGCAAACAATACTACGCTCTCAACGTGATGGTGGTAAGTACGATCACATATATACTACGTCTCAACTTAGCATGAAGTATACTTCGTTTCACCTTATGTGCGAGTGAAGGCAAAGCTGGAAGAGCGAGCGCGGAAGTTCCGTGCGTTCAGGCTTTGCTCGAGCGCGCGAGCTGGGGAGGAACGCAAAAAGCGCTGGTCTCGCGCTTCTAGCTTTGGCTTCGCTCGCAGATAAGGTGAAACGAAATATAACTGAGAAGACTGTACAAGCGCAAACGGCTTGACGGAGCACTCGCTGCACGAGCACTCGTGCAGCCTCCGGGGCTTTATCCAAAGCAGCTAGCTCGCGCTTTTAGCTATAGGTTAGTAACGCTAATGCGATGTGGATATGCCATTTATAAATGAGAGTTATGGGTTGCTAGTACTCGTTCATCCTCCGCACAAGCTTTTGTTCGACGGACGGAGGGAGGGTTGTTTGCATGTCGTGTTAAGCTTTTAAGTATTAGTCCCTGTCCTGCATAATACAGTGTAAACTCTCCTTTGAAGAAAAAAACAAGTTTGCCTTAACTATTGCGTGGATCAAAGGTAGTGGCTATTTATAATTTTAATCTTTGTAACACAGACAGCGCTCTGTCTGTCCTCCTTCATCCAGTCCGTCGTTTTTTTGCACTCAGCGCTTTGTCTATGTCTTCCTTCATGCAGTCCGTCGTTTTTGTAAACCACGTAATTTATGGTGGTGTGTTGGTTAGTAAATAGTGTTTGACAGGGCCCCATGACAATGAGTGCAATCAACTGTTTGTGGATTCAGTTGAATTAATGTCGACATATGTCTCACTATTACAGGTGTGTGACGCCGACTGCCGGGTCATGAGCATCGACCCACGGTATCCTGGGTCGGTGCACGACTCCTTCACGTGGCGCTACTCGTGGCTCCGGAGCAACTTCGAGCAAGGCCGGCTGATAGACGACGGCAGGTTCCTGCTCGGTAAGTATACTCCATTTGTTGATTCTGTACATGATGGCTCTGCACCACTTATAAGCTACAATATCACACATACTGTTCCAAACATGGATAACTGGCATACGCTCCGGCCATACCTGTGACACCTCTCCTTGGAAACACTCTGACGCAGCTGTCAAGTACAGCGGGGAAAGGTTGCAAACAGCAGCTTTACCTGCTTAGTTGTCAACAAGTTTAAAGGAATACTACAACGAAATTTCGGTGCTTATTCTTTGGTCTATACGTGTTCAAAAGAGCAGCATCACATCGGACACATCAATATCTTGTTAAAAAAGAAACAAAAAGGCATTAAAAAAATTAGGCAATTAGGAAAGAGCACCTTCTAGATGTCGCTAAAGCCGTTTGTAATGCCCATCTAGGAACCTTGACAGGTAGTGACGATAACTGTCTCGCCTAGAACTATACATGCCTTGAACCTAAAGTCATCTTGACAGCTCTACGGCCAGCAGAACAGACAAGGGGAGGGAGGAACTCCACACTCAACGGGACTCTCTTTTGTGTGTCCCAAGATTATAGAAGATTAACCCGTCACTCAAAATTCACACAAAAGCAGCTTTGGGGTTTGTTATGGTGACCCGATCGCTGGCATGCTTCGACCGCTTTGGTTGCTGGAACAGCTGGGGCATCTTGACGATGTCTGCCTCGCTGCAGCTTTGCTCATCCCAAGACAAACTACATCACAATTGCACCGGATGTGACGTGCTCTCTGCTGGCTGCTCTCCGAGCGCTTGTCAGTGTGGGCTGTATATAACGAAAAATATAGCCATAAGGCTCAGAATACAAATGTGCGATTGTCATTTACGGGTATTGTGGATCATATTCAGCCTATTTCTGAACACGACGGGTACATTTCAAATTTCGTTGAAGTATTCTTTTAAAGAGAACAGCATTAATATCATACATTTCCCTGTCTGAATGTGCAGGTGACAGCGGCTATGCCTTGGAGCCTTGGCTCATCACCCCTGTCCCTGGATTCGACGCGACCTCCACCGCATGCGGCCGGTTTAATAAGGCACATTCTTCGATGAGGTCCTTTGTGGAGCGCTGCATTGGGCTGTTGAAAAGCAGACTCCGGTGTCTGAAAAAGGCACCGGGCTCTGTTTATCATCCCACAACAGCCACCGTCATTATATCGGCGTGTGCAGTGCTCCACAATATCTGCCTTTCATCGAAGGAGCCAGAACCGGAGCCAGACTCCGACCCTGATGAGCCAGGGTTGGAGTCTGGGCCGAGCTCGGACGGTTCTGAGTCGAGCTCGGAGGGGTCAGCGCTGGATGACGAGAGGCCGGCTCCTGCCCACCCTCGGGTCAGCCTCTCGGACAGGGGGAGGGCTCTGAGGCAGCGCCTTGTTGCCCAGTTCCAAACCAGCCTCAGCCGTGCTGCCCCGGAGCCCCACGCAAGCCAGGGTGGCAGTCCCGCCCACCAGGGACACCACCAGCGCCAAGGAGTCCGTCGCCACAACGGAGGTCCCGCCCATCAGGGACACCGTCGGCGACAGGGCGCCGCTCATCGTCCTCACCTCGACTGACGCCCTCGCCACCAGAGAAGCCCTCCCCGTGGCAGTATGTACGTCACTTGTTGCTCCACAGTCATGGCCGTCCATAAGCTCCACAGTGTCAACTCCAACGCCTTGCGCAGTTCGTCGCACAACCACCGTGCTACCTTTACGGACATGTAGTACTGCCTCCGAAAAGCTATTCGGTGCATCACGGTGATGTAGATAGATACTTTTTTTTTAATTTGCAAGCAGGGTGCATAAAATGTGTGGAACAATAACAGAAGGTTTTGTAGCTAGCCAACAGGGGGCATCTGGCTCGCCCTTGCAGGAAACTGAGAACTCAATGAGGCTACTGGTGAGGCCCATTTTCCTTTTTTTTTACTGCAATAAATTATTTGTATCGGGTTTGGACATCGATTCATTTTCTCTACACTTCCATTGCCCTGCTCCATTTTACAATTATTATGGCTACCACAGAGCCAGGTGTATTACTCGATAATCACATATTGGATTTGTGTCAGTTTGAATGTATAAAGACAACAAGCAGTTTGTTTTTGAAAGTGCTTTCTTTCTTTTATAACAATGCTGTAACGTGAAAAATAAACAGGTTTGAAAACACAGGTTGCAATACCTTCTTTAGAGTGAAATTGAGCATGGACTAGTAAACACCGTATAAATTCTTTGTCATTATCAAGGAGATATCAAAGACATTATTTCACACTTCACATAATTCAGCACACTGCCATTTTGGTTGTGTTTTGTCACACATGGAAGCATGACAGATTTGATAGTAGAGGCATGTTGAGATCAACATTGATATAAGAAAAAAAAAAACACAGGAACACGGACGAAGGGAAACAGGACAAGACGCACTCTCAACTGAAGTTTATTGAAAATTCAACTTCAGTTGAGAATGCGCCTTGTCCTGTTTTCCTTCGTCTGCGTCCCTGTGTTTTTTTCGGCCCAAATCTCCACTTTATTGCGATATAAGAAAAATGGCCAACCCGGAGGCCAGTTTCAGGCGGAAGAAAACTACAAGTATAAACTTCCGATGGTACAAGCCACTTGACACCTTTGATGAAAAAGCACACATTACATATTGCTGTCCTGCAAACATGAGGAATGGCTAGTTTTAGTATATATCTGTCATGCCTGTTGCCAAGAGCATATCACTAACTTGCTTCACTGGTTATAGTGACTCCAATAAACAAACGCAGAAGGCACAGTTCTTTGTAAACAAAATATGCACTGAAAAGCATGGATGGACTTTCCCGTAATGTCAACATTGTTGTAAAGATGTTTAGACAGCAGGACATCAGCCTTCCTTTAAGCGGTGGCTCACTCATAGTATTATTCACTGTATGGCGAGCCCAGTGTGCGTAGGAACTTGTCCATTAACATGCACCACATACTAGTGGCACAAAATAACATATTTCCTCTCTCCACCTAGAGAAGAAAACAAAAACAAAAAAAAAATGAATACCGACTTGGCACATAAAATAATCGTCCATTAAACTAAATTATTTGTGGCTGGACTCGACGGGACTCGGCTCGGCGGTGCTTGGCTCGGCACTGCTGGGCTCGGTGCTGCTGGGCTCGGTTCTGCTTGCCTCGGTGCGGTTGGGCTCGGCGGAGCTGGGCTCGGCGGAGCTGGGCTCGGCGGAGCTGGGCTCGGCGGAGCTGGGCTCGGCGGAGCTGGGCTCGGCGGAGCTGGGCTCGGCGGAGCTGGGCTCGGCGGAGCTGGGCTCGGCGGAGCTGGGCTCGGCGGAGCTGGGCTCGGCGGAGCTGGGCTCGGCGGAGCTGGGCTCGGCGGAGCTGGGCTCGGCGGAGCTGGGCTCGGCGGAGCTGGGCTGGACGAGGGGTGGCTGGGCAGGGCTCGGCAGGTCTTTGCTTCGCTGGGCTCGGCTTCTCTCTGCAGTCAGCAGCAGAACGACCTCGACGAGCACGCGGGTCGTGTTTTGGAGTTCCAGGGCCACCGCCTGTGTGGCGCGAGCTTGCTCCTGGTTGGCCTCCGCAATAGCCTCCATACGGTGGCTGAGGGTGTCGATAGAACGCAGGAGCAGGAAAGACGGGGCATTTAATGTGCAGCAACAACATATTTCTAAGACCCAGAGGGCGTGAAAACCTCGGTTTGCATTATGCTTTGTGGATCTCCATTGCCCTCTGCTGCAGTGCCACATTCACAGTGGCATCTTTGTTAAACTCTTACCTATTTAGTCATGTTACTGAGTTCTATGTTGGAGCCAATCCCTGGCCTTGGAACTCCACGTCCCGCGCGTCCCTCGCCTCGTTCTGCAGCAGCTGGTGAGTTTGGTTGGCGACAGCTTGCATGGCAGCCTCGTCGTGCCGCTCCTGCCTCGGCATTCGGGGGGTGGCATGAGGCGCCGTTGGCCGCACCCGGGGCCTTGCAGGTGGCCTCACATCTGCCAGGAAACAAAGAATGCTTCTGTCATAACACACAATCCCAGTTGTCCTCATAAGAGATCTCACCCCGTGAGGTGGAGTCACCGGCTCGGCTGCCTGCTGCCTGCTGCCCGTGACCTGCCTGGGCACCTGCGGGTCTCCCCTAGAAGGGAATTTATAAGTTCTAGTCAGCACACATGACTTGTCTGCATTTTCTGGATATTGAGAGTGGGTTTGATGAGGCTGCATTCCACTCAGGGGAAACAAAATTAGACTGTTTCAGAGGCAGTGCAATTCATGTCAAGGATTGACTCCTCAAATATATCTACTCGCAGCTCGAAAGGTTGCACTTCCCCTGTTTTTGTGAAAATGTACCTCTCTGATACAGAAATGGAATCTTACAAAAGCGTGCACACAATACAACTGAACTGAGGATCGCAACAACCACAAAAACAACAAGAAAAAGGACTACACACACTTGTTTTAGCCTTAGAAACTCCAGTGTCACTGCAATAAATGTCTTTTTGTCGTAAGTGCTTTTTCTTAGGTTTTGCCTTTACGTGGACGAATTAATCCGCCCTCTGGTTTGTTGAATTATAAAAAGTGCCAGCACGTTTAATGCATATATTCACGTTCATATTTATCACATTTCATTGCAGGATACATCGTAGCTCACTGATAATAAAACCCTGCAGGGATATTCGCCTCCCTATTGGGATTGAACAGCTACATGTGCAATAGTATGTTATGTTCAAGCGTGCACTCACCTCGGCCTCGTCCTCAAAAGCCGGGACGGAAAACCCTGCAGCGCCCAGGGCCGAGTCCTCGCCCACCAGCGTCAAAATACTTGCGTATGAAGACGCCAGTGAGTGCACCCGGCCGCCTCCGCCCCCTGTTTGCCTGCGAGTAAAGGAAGTAATTCAATAGCTTGGTCCACACTATGACTAGACTACGCAAATTACCTCGCCTGTTTCGCCAGCTCGGCTGCCCGCGCGCGCGCCTTTGACACCCGTACGGCCCAGTAGCTTTTCCAACCCTCCGGCTCCTTCCTCGGAGGCCCGAGGAAGTTGAGCCGGGAGGTTAGCTCGGTCCAGAGACGAACTTTTCGTCTCTGGACAGCGCCGCCCTATTGAAAATAACCCATCAGCCTTGATGAGTTATGGAAACCTGTTAGCCGTTCAAACCCTTTAGACCCGTCAGCCCTTTAGACCCATCAACCCTTTAGACCCGTCAACCCTTTAGACCCGTCAACTCTTTAGACCCATAAACCCTTAGACCCATTAGCCCCTCAGAAATTGAATTCTCTATACTCCGATTCATAATTAGTGTTCAACACTGTCAAGGCTACTGACACGCGCATGTGGCTTCATCAAGTGCAAAGGCAAAGGTGCGCATCCAAGTCATCTCTTTGGTCGTCAAACGACGGCATTAGCTTATAGGGACTGAGGTACTGTGACGCAGTAACTCCTTGGGGTCCTTCACCACCGCCCGCACCATGCCTGTCACTTGCCGACCCTCGGTCTCAATCACCCTAAGCTTAAGCTGGAGCGTTCTCTCCGTTCTTTCCTCCAGTTCCGCTTTCTGTCAGAGAGCTTCTCGTTCGGCCACTCTGTCCTCTCTTTGCCGAGCTCGTTCCTGGGGTGCTATGTTGCGCTTTTTGGACTCCCAGGAGACTTGGAAGAGGAAAGTGACGTCAACGACTAGAGCGAACGCAGATTGGATGTTGACAGAAGAAAACAAAATCAACATCCAATCTGCATTTGCTGCGTTGTTGACGTCACTTCCCTCTCCCTAGTCTCCTGGGAGTCCAAAAAGCGCAACATAGCCCCCCAGATCAACCCATGTTCGTAATTCTGTTCCTGTCGCGGACGCCAGTTATTGTAAGGTTCTTTATGGTAAAAAGAAAGGAAACTGAGAGGTCCGTCTGATTTTTGATATCAAAGAAATATATTTGCACCCAGTTGTTCTAATTTCTGAATCCCCGCAAAGAAAAAAAAAAGTAAACTTATGAGCAAATAAATGAAAGAAAATGGCGTTCATCCAAAGTTCGACTTGCCAAGGTTGGCACTGGTTTATGCTGGTGGTAGTAGCCGGTCTCGTTTGGCTCCAGCTGCCGGCGTACCGATGGTGACCAGTCAAGCGGTTGTTGGGATGGCTTTGCCGGTTCTTTCTTGAGCCAGGCTTGCCGTTCAAATTTGACGGTGAGGACAGGTCGGCAGACTTCTATGGATGACAGCTTTGCCGGCGTATTCCGGAGCCAAGCTTTTCCGAATGCGTCCGCTTTCGCCCTGAATCTCCTCGTTCCCCTCGACTTCCTTTTCTTTCCTCCCCTTTTATTCTTGTCTCCTTTCATTTTCTTCCTCTTTTTGTCGCCGTATTGATCACATCATTACAACACGCAGTCATAATTTTACCTAGTATTTTAAGCACTAAAAATGTTGAATTAGAAATTGCATACAAATACAACTGGCATTCCACAGTTTTTCTCAAGGCCGGTTCAGACACTTGCGTTTGAGTGCGTTTGACTGCGTTGCGTCGAGAACCGAATGCGAGTCACCGGCACATCTGTGCTTCGTATGAAGCGTGGAATCCAATTCGAGGAATCATCTTGGCACGCGATATAAGCAGCAGGGATGTGCTGGTTTCTCACAGCCGCAACGCAGTCAAACGCAACTGTCTGAACCAGGCTTTACTTCAACGAACTTCTGCGAGTTGCTTGTAATTGTTTGACGGGTGTGTTTGAAGGCCCTACCGACATTTCAAAAAACCTCTTAGAACTTTCTAAAGGGCATTTCAAACCCTTTAAGAAAGATTTTGATGTGGCCCAGAACGCATCAAGAAATCTTAAAGGGTCCTTCAAACCTTTTAAGAAATCTTTGAAGTCCCCCTTGGACCTTTCAAAAGGTTTTGACGGGCCCTTTAGATTTTCTTAAAGGGTACGTCAAACCCATCAAAACGTTTTGATGGGCCCTTTAGACTCCCTTGAGGGGTACGTCAAACCCATTGAAAATTCTTGAAGGCCACCTCAAACCTTTTAAAAAGTTTTGAAGGGCCCTTTAGACTTATTTTCAATAGGGCGGGCTCAGCTCAGTTGCACCGCGTACCAGAGAGGGGTTCTCGAACATAAATGTATGGAGTTCCTCCCTCTGGGCCGCGGTCACGCGTTGCCTCCTCCCGTCGTCCTATGTTGTCTGAACCATAGTCACTGACAAATTATGAAACGCAGGGTGCTGCAAGTCTGGAACCTTTTATTATCGCTCCTCAGCCAATGAGATAGCCGCATTAGCCGATGAGAACGCCGAGAAACGAATCACGACGCAAGAAGAGTGAGCATGACAGGCCACATCCTCACGTTTCTTGAGAAGTCATCAGCGACAGTGATTTGAACTAGGCGCTCATCCGCGTCCCGTATGCTGTTCTAACCTTTTATGCGAGTTTACTCCATCTAATATTTTCTGGAACCGCTACAAAATCAGTTGTTTATTTCAATAGAACACGTGTATTTTTATAGTTTGAGAAGTTTCTTTAAAATAGAGCATATGTGAAGGTCACTGCCGCGAGGGATCGGCTACCATCGCTTCACTAAAAGCAGAAAATGCTCCTCCGGTTGCCAGAGAAACGGACGCTTGCGTAGGGACTAGGTTCCAGATAGGTACGGCCGGGAAAGCGTAGGTACGCAGGGGGACAGCGTAGCTACTTCCGCATCTTCGGGGGTTGGCTCTTGACACGTCTCAAGTGCATGACAGACGCCAATCTTGCTATGTCGTCACGGCGTCAAAGAGGGCGGTTTCGCGGTGCGCGCCGTTGCTCGGTTACGCCACTCCTGCCGCTACGTCACTTCTGTTTCTAGTTTCTCGAAAGTCCAACATAGGTCCCCAGGTAATGACCGGTTGTGCATCAGGCTCACTACACTGCCGGTTTCTTTGGCACCTCAGTGGCTCCAAGGCAAGGCACCGGCCTACAGACCCGAGGTGGCAGGTTCCAATCCCGCCCTTACAAAAAAATTTAACCAATTTCTACAGAATTTCTAGACATAATTATTGCTAAAGAGCATAGATTTCCTAGGGAGAATGTATCCACTTTTTTAACCATTGTCTACAGATTATTGGCCGCTGCTTCCTACAGGTTTTGTGTAGACTTCAGTGTACAGATAATGTGGCGACTCTGTACAGCAAACATACAGTCATTCTAGCAACACTCCTGTCCCATTTCTAGCGCCAAGAAGAGAGTTTCTAACGAATTGCTGTAGACAAGTGGCCACAGTTTCTATCATCTCACTATGGAGAATATAGGAGTTTCTATTCATTTTCTACCCACTTTCTACAGGCAAATCCCCTCAACTCTATCCATTATCTGCAAAAAATAGGCCACTTCCTATCTTTGTGTAATTCTATTTATCAATTCTGAAGTGTACCGATGCACATGCTGCATGCTGAGCACTTGCTTCATTACACACTCAAAGACCAGACAAAATGTTCTTATTTTTCGTTTTTTTTTATTCTCAGTTGTTGAGCAGTGTTTTGTTCTACTTGTTCAGCTTGGTCAGCATGCTTGATAGGCTGTGCTTGATCTTTGCTGCATCGACCTTGAAAAGTGCACAGGTGTGGCTTAAAAAAAAAGAGAGAGAGAGAGAGAGAGAGAGATGACAAGTTAGCATCTATTAAAATCTCCAGTTGAGCAGCTCCCCAATACTCAACTGGGGACATGCACATGCCCCATTCACAGGCTCACTTGCCCGATAATTAGGAAAAACGGGCATGATACGTTGGAAGCAAAAAGGGTGGGAGACCATGGATGATGGACGATAGAGGCTGTAACCTTTGTAACGGGCAGTAGCTTGCGCCATCAGTACAGCTGGCCCGGCCAAACACTCCAATCAACGCCAAGCTACCAGCTTCTGCCTGCAGCTTTCATAGAAGCCTAGACTTTGCTTGGAAATGAAAAAGTTAAGTGTCTTCAAATTGCTGCTCCATTAGCAAGTCTATTTTACACTAGGGATACAGGCTGTTTTTTTTTTAGTTGCACCAAATTTTCAAATGGCCATGGCGGCCTCTAGAAAATAGGTGAAATTAGCTAATTAGCAAATTAACTAAAATCTTTCAATTAACTTTTTAATTTTTGACTTTAGGGCGCAACAAGCACTTACAAATAGCGCTGTACAGGCCCTTTCGGGCCGATCGCTCTGGATTACACGTTGAACTCGTCGGAGATTCCTGGCACAGAGTTCGACACGGTTCAAACTCATCGGATAGTGACAAAACGTACATTGCGTAGCAAGAATACCTATCCCCAATGGTCAGGAGGACCACTCCTTGTCACTCACATGAAAGAGAAGGCGGTCCGTCATGTATTCGTTCCGTCGAAGCTAGCGGTCACATGTATGCCCACAACAAAGGAAGATCACCGGTGTGTAGGCGCTGACGAAAGAATATCCATGGTCTTGGCAATCCGCATGTCGAAGATCGCACTTGGCACTAAGACGAAATGCGCTGCTGGTGATCGGAACTCTGGAACTAGATTTACCACATCTACCACAGAAGCGAAATCTACAGCTGGTCCGCAGGCCACATCATACGCTAAACTAGGTCCGGTCTTCGCAGGCATTCCGGGTTTGTCAACGGCTAATGCGTCATCCGTGAAACCACGTGATCACTCTTCGGATTCAAGCGCCTACCACGCCTTCAGCTTAGGGAGAGAGACAAATAGAGAGAAGGAGTAGAAAGGAAGCAGCCCAGAACGGGGGGTGCGCTTACAAAAGCTAATCTGCAGGGCCATCTCAACAATGAACACAACTGTCACTTGTACACAAGGTTGATAGTGCAGTGGATGTTATGCGTGGCCTTGGGCTTTTAGTCAGGTTCCGTGCTCTGCCTTATCACCAGCTTCGAGACTGTAGTCACGTGACCCTAACCGGAGACACGATTGGCCTAAAACACGCATAGCGTCTACCCTGCTGCCAACACCGATTGAACAGGACAGCTCTTTGAAGGCCAGCTTTCGAATTTCTAAAGAAGCTGTCCAGCCCAAAAGTGATTCTAAACGGGGCAAGTTTGAAGACACTATGTTTTACGTCGTATAACTCGCATTATAATTTAGAATGAAGAACTAAGCGCGACTATTTTTTGCGCACGATGTCCAAAAATAAATAAATATATATGTATATATATAAATATGAATATATATATATATATATATATATATATATATATATATATATATTTTTTTATTTTTTTTATCAATAAATTAAAAATTATTTGTACACTGTTAGGTTCGCGTTTTTAAACTTCAAATTTTTTTTTTTACGAAAGAGTTACACATAAAAGACACCACGGACAGCACATCGTCTGACTTTCAACACACGATGAATCGCCGACGCACGCTGATAGAAGGTTGCGATGCTATCCTCCTTTCTGTCTCAGTCAGCTGGCTTAAATCATCAAGCTTAGAACATTCTCGCAGCATATCGCCTTTAGTTACCCTCGTTGGAGGGTGAAGTCACATTTTGGCCATATAGTCCTGTCTTCACAAAAAGGCTAGCGTGCATGATATTTTCAACCTATTGATTTGGAATCGTGGTGACTAAATCTGGTGTTGGCAGTGGTCGAGGCTGCAACCTACAGCATGTTTGATTTGAAACCTGTGTTATTGATGTATGTATACTCTGTGTGATTCTTTTTAAATGTTTATCAGGGCCAGATCTTGTGACAATAAAATCCTGTGACTATGTAGTTCACCTCAAGTCTGTTGTAAAAACGTTTCTTACTAAACACAAAAACTGCTTATGACTCATATCAACGATTTTGTCATGTTTTCAGTATGTATGGTCTAGATCTATCAAGTCAGGTCTGTAGAAAATCTACGAATATGGCGACGCAAAGTCTAACGACCGTTGGCGACAGACAGTTGGTAGGATTTCTGACGACTGTGCTCTGTAGACTCCTATTGACAGGAAATCTGTAGAAACCTTGTAGAAACCTTGTAGAAGTGGACAGGTATGTTAAAAAATCGTTAAGATGTCTATAGACTGGTTCATACTTTTTTTGTAAGGGCGGCCCAGGTGCCCGCAATTCGACAAAGGCTTATTGCGGAGAACGTCTTGTAATTGAGCTTTCTGTTGCACGTCTGATCCCCAGGTGGTCCAATTTAATCGTCAGTCATCTGCTGAGGTGTCCCAAATGCCCGTCGACGGTTTGGCTTGTAAAACGCCCAGATTTGATTTTGCATAGCCAGTTCTTCGTGCTTTCCTTCTTAGAAAAATAAGAAAACAAGTGGAGATGTTAGTCGCTTTAAAATACAAGCGGATACTTTCTCCGCGTCTGGTGCGCGGCGTCGGCGATATCGTACAGGCACTGGAAAACCCTTACAAACTCTTTGAGTGAGTCTTCCGGGTGCTGTGTGTGCGCACGCAGCTCGTCCCTGATCCCCATGCTGTAATCCGGAGGCAGAAAATCCGTCCTGAATCGCGCCTCGATATCTGACATACTTGTGAATTTAGTCTGTCTTTGCCTCCACAGTGCTGCACTGTCTGTCAGTGCAACCGCAAAAGGCAGGTGAGGATGGTTTCGTCGTCAATTCCCCACGGAGCTTGGCAGTCCCGCAGTTCCGAGACGAACATCGCGACTGACTTCCTATCTGCGTACACCGAGAAAACCGGAACGCTAAGCGAGAGACTTAGGTAGTCCCTGGGGGGCGGGGTTCCAGCAGGAGCGGGGCTTGATTGCAACTATCTGCTCTCGTTGTAACTGAAGAAGCATGGTCATGGCCACTCTTAGCCGCATTTGCGGGGCATTTGCCCCACAAAGGCGGGCAATCTCAGGAACGCAAAATTGACAGTGTAAAAAGCACAACAAGCCCAGTTCCCGGCCATCCTCTTAGACGAGCAGTACATCACGTCTGGGCGCCAGTGTGGGATTTCCCTCGCTGCTACCCGTCTAGGGGAACACGACACACAGGTTCAACAACACGTAAACATTTAATGAGCGTTATCCCCCGCGCCGCGATCCCGAAAGCACCCGCACATACGCTGCGACGGCCTTCGATCAGCGGCGGAGAGCCGCTCGCGTGGCCACTGGCCCTTGGCCTCTTCGCGGTGCCGATGACCGCTGTCGATTGTCGGAGGGGCAACCTGGGGAAACCGCTTTGAGTCGCGAGGTTGCCCACAGGGTTCACTTTGTGGTTTTTTGGGCTGTCTTTTTTCGATTGTTGCTTCTTGATCTTGTTGTTTCTTCTTCCGTTCATCAATTTTCGAGTTTGGGGTTTGTTCTAGAGAAATCTGAAAACAATTATTCGAAATTAGTTATTTCCAGCCCTCACCCCTACCTCCCATGTATCCCGGTGCCAGTACCTCCCACCCGCTTCCCAATTACATTTGTGATATTTAATGTGAACTACTGGGGAATTATTTTTTTCTATATCCTTGATATTGTTTCACAGAAAGTGTGAGGGGGTGGATATGAAACCGTCTTCTCTAGTATTTCGTCTTTTTTCTTTTAGTTCTTACTCTAAAGATATATGTTTAGTTCTGCTACGTTAAATTTTGCCAGCAATTGGAGGTTTCCTCTGCGCAGGCAAGTGGAGCTGCCTGCCGTTCGCTGAAAGCTGCCGTTGCACGGGTGACTACCGCATCGTCAACCACGTGTACAGCGAGGCGGTGGGATGCCGACGCCTGTCACAGTACCGCTGCGTCTCAGTTGACCAGGGCTTCGCCACTCGCAGCCTCTGCCGACAAAAATGCGGCTTGCACAAAAGTGGTAAGTACTTCGGGCAGCCTATCCTAAAGGCCTGACCTTTGCCAGGCACACGTGCTCACGCTTTGTGGAGTGAATTCGTTTTTTTTTTTTTGTTTGTTTGTTTTTAACGGAAGGAATTGAGGATTTCTCGAGCACTAGCGGCCGCTTAAAGGCGATTCTAAGGGGTCCAGCAAGTGGCTTAAGTTATAGGATCTTTCCAGGAGAAACAAAGGACCTTTCAAATACCTTGATAACTTTTCAATCCCGCTGATACGTCCATCAACTACGGTGCCTAGAGCGCGACTCCGACAGTTCTCTTTAGCGTAATATTGCCAATGCACAGAAAGAGGTCTCGAAGTTGCGACAAACGACGTCACAAAAAAAGGAGTGTCGCCCTGTCGAATGTCGCGATCCTGGCGGTTCGGCTTGAAAATTCTGTAAAAAAGCAGGAGGGAATGTGAGTGTCAATGGGGACCGTTCTGAGGCCACAATGCATGCAAAGCGTACTCTTCCACTGCACACATCATAAAATGGCCACCTTAGTCACTTGCGGGATAAGAACGGTGGGGAGCTGTTTCAGTTGCAACGCCTGCAGCGCGAGCTTCGTGCCGTCGATAAAGCTTGGGCGTCTCGTGAGCCTTGAGTGTGCACGCGTAGCCATACCAGAATTGAAGTCAATGAACACATGCTGGAGGTCCGCTGCTCCAAAGTCAAATTGGGAAGAGGGGGAGGGGGGGGGGGGAGATTTGCGTTCCAAGTGAACGAAGGACATCTGGCAAGCCCCAGCAGAGGAATGATTAGTCTGAACCACCGGGTAATGTTTTGGCATACAACCAAAATCTCGGTTAAACGGTGCTTTCTTCGCAATGGACTTCCAAAACCGACGCGCCCCATCGCGGCGAAATACCACGCAGTGCACGCTGGGAACTAGCTGGCCACTCAGTTTCGGTTTCGACTCGACAGCTTCATCTCATGCTATCACGCCGCGACCGAACGCGCTGCTTGCGTTTTCGATTATCTGACTTTTCACGAACGTACAATACACTCCTTCTCGAGCAATACAAAACGAAGACCGGGGCACTTTTCTTGGTTCCCGAAATACCGGATATTATGAGTGCGTATGCAAACGTAGTTAAGACGTGGCTTAGTCACCTGACCCCACGAGTGCATCTTTGAGTTCAATTTTTCAATAATCCGGTCTAGTACCAGTGAACTACAACTGAAATTTGGTCACCTTGAGCCTTACACGTATTTTGTTTGCCAAACGTCCGCTTCTTGCTACTTCATCGGGCGAAAAGCAAGCCGCATCCTCACAGGAGTTTCAAAGTTAAGCCCAGCGTTGACGTTTAAGGAAACGCAATAAATTCGGCCTCACTACTCCACAAAAGTTACTATGATCTCTTCCTCGTGTCATCATATATCTCCCACTAAAATTTTATGCTGATAGAAGATTAAGTTTTCGCAAACGCTGAGATCGGCTAGCTACGACGGAGGCCCTAGCTAACAAGCGTCCCCTACTCCCCGCTAAGCCTTTTGGACGAGCTTTTACCAAGATCTGTGCCTGATCGGTGCGTCTGAAATTATCTCGGCATACTCAGGCAGAAAGAAAGCAAACACATAACACATATTATGGCCATTAGCAACCGTCAAATGAGCTTTGAATAATTTCGTTCGTTTGGCGCACCGCATAGCGTTCATGCCCGTCCGGAGCACTTCCGGCGAACGGTGCGACATTCTTCAGGCAAGTGCTCTTTTGCTTTCTTAAAACGGTTTGTATGTGCGAATGTGTCTATATGATTGCAGGATAGCTTTATGCGCATACGCGATTTTGAATATTAGTGGAATGCAAGTGGGTGAGAACTTCACTTCGTGCAGTGCTGCGGGTTAGTACAGATAAGAGATAAGAAGTGTGTTAAAATTGAGCTTTTCAATGGCGCCTCCGAGTTTTACCTTGCGTACTCAGCCGTATTAAGAAAAACAGTAATTGCAGAAGGTAATATTTCGTCTATGGATGCAAGAAACAAACAAACTTCCTGATCAACAACAGTAATGTAAAGGCGCGAGCTCGACGTATGCATACTTATTGGTTGCTACAGCTTGTTGACTCGTACACAAGCAATATCCCCGAGCTTCGCAGCGTCGAGATTCCCAGCACTGGCTCGTCCACATACCTCGATTGGAACGGTAACAGAAAGGCTCAAGTACAAAAACACAACACGCATGTGTTAAGACAAGCTATACGTCTCGGGCTTGTGCTAAAGCTTCGAGGTCTGGCCATTGAGGTTAGTTTAGAGACCACAAATGATGCTCTCGGGACCAGAACACATGAGATAACGGCCGTTAATAGTCCACGCTCTGTGTATAATCTCCTGTCGACGTGTCGATCGAAACCGAAACCATGCCACCCTCCTCCCTGGCCAACTAGTTCCCAGAGTGCAACGCGCGCCGTGATGCATGCAGGGCTTTATGGAAGTAGTCTATTTACCCCTTTCGAAAACCACGCGCCGAAAAAAAAAAATTTGATCCACTGCGCAATGGTGCAAGAACCGGGAGAGCGCTTTTAGAGCGCGCGACCCAAGAGCGCTGACGTTAGAGCGCGCGACACGAGAGCGCACCCAAGCGCACCCCATTTCAGCGAACACCGCAAAATGTAAGATGCACCCGCGGCTCCACAGACAGAACAAAATTGTGCGACTCATCGGATCAGAGGATTGGTGATTTCTGATTCATTCATTATGCCTTTAATAAAAGATAAAAATAAAACGGGCACGACTCTTTCTAACCAATTAGCCCCGAGAGCGAACACAAGCCTCGCTGTGGTCGGCCTTCTACGATTGGCCGAACGCTGACTATGACGTCGGAAAGGGGATTTATCATTGACGACATAAGAGCAATGAAAGAACTTTAATTTTGACGGTGTTGGCAGTGTTCCTTTGAGAGTGCAATGATTTCAAGCTTCCACCATGCTATTTACAAACACCATCGAACTTGTTGTTTGCAAGGTAATGACGTCACAACGGGGAACCATAGGAGGGCGCCACCAAAACTTCTCGCCGCTAATATCCGAGCAAAAAGGGGGCAGAATAGTGGGGTATATTGGGCAGGAGATCGAACTATAGGGGGCGCTTTATCGAGCTTGTTGTCCCCACAGCCCGGTGTTTACCAACACAGCATAACAAAGAAATTGAACCTGGCCGAGCACGGTCTGGGCACGAGCGCTTCGCTCTGACCAGTGCTTTGGTCGCACGAGGAGTGGCCTTCGAATCGTCATCTTCGATTTCTCGGATCAAAAACAAACAAGAAAATACGGTTTGTTGTCCCCACAGCTGAAGCGCACCGCTAGAGGCGTGACTGTTCGATCTCCTCCCCAATAGGCACCGGGAGTGTCTGCAGTTGAGTGGAGCAGCGAAGATTTCTTCACGGTGCTGCGGTGCCCCTCTCGGATAAACAGCTTATTTTAGATGCGGAGCATCTCTTGCTCGGGTCTATGACCCGCGGCGTCGGCGTTGTAGTCGGCACTCGAACTACGCCCGCGCAACTCTCCTCCTTCCCTCTCTCCAACAGCTGCGCGTTACTCTCTCCGCTCTCTCTCTCTACCAGCTGCGTTCACTGCGCGTGCGTGCGCTTCTCCTCACACCGCGCGCGCACGCGCAACTCTCCTCCTCTAGTCTCCTCTCCTTCAAGTGTGAAAAAAAATTAACGGCGAGCGGCGAGCGTTCCAAGTTTCTCTGCCGCGAGCCGCGACGAAGGCTCGCGTAGGGGGTAACGCTAGGGCAGTCGGTGGCGCCATCTCTCGACGTCAGCACGCAACTGACTCTTTCCTCGGAACCAACACGATGTCCGCATCACCCCATGGTTCCCCTCGGGAAGATGGTGTAATTTTTTTTTGCTATATTTGGTCTCTTCTTGACAGGCATTTGGGCTCCGATCTATTTGCTGGCTATTTAGACGTCCATCACTTAATTTTACAGAGTATTGCGAAGTCAATGACCCTATTGAAGAAAGCTCACCACTAAAAAACTATCAGTAAAAAACTCATCGAAGGAAAGCTCAGCGCAATTTTATCGGATGCAGAGCTTTCCAAGCATTTCACAGATACAAAAAAACCTCCCCTGCAAATCTATGAAATATATTTCAAAATTTTTTCCCCAAATTTATTTCGTTGACCCGTCTGGTACGGTGACGACGTCACCTTCTGTTGTTGATAGAACAGGCAATGCCTGTTGTGCATGTCTCAGAAAAAGGTCTAAAAAGGAAAAAAAACTTGTCTATCGCTTTGTTCGTTCTTTGCATTCTACAGAAAAGTAGCTTGCCCACCTTTGTTCTCAGAAAGAAGCCTAATCTTCTAAAGCCGAACGAGAGTGCTTTGATTTAGAAATATACGAATACCAATGATTTGAGAAATAGATGAAAATCGAAGAAAAAACCGCAGCAGAGACAGAAATAAAAGTTCGAACATAAAAGTTCTAGACATGAGTAGACACCAAACTTCTACACGAGCAATAGTGCCGCGGGTAGTAAATTCAAAGGATTGATTGTAGAATTCGTAGGTCAGCTTTTTTCAGACAAAAACGTCTCCAGAGACACAGCACCAATGCTTAAGATCTATCGTGGCCAGAGTCTGAGAAGCGCATAGTAGACGGTGACCTTGACCGCATTAGCAGGCCGCATTTTTGCATACAAATGTGTGCACACAAATTTGTTTAGTACAATTGTCATTTGTTACAATATGAATGCTGAGCGTATGACACTTGGCACGAGAGCTCCTTTCCCGAAATTGATCGAGAAAAACCCAGAATACGGGGAAGCATGTTACATATTGCTTCTTTCCTGTGGAACGTTTTAAAATAATTTAAAATAAAAATTAGCGAGGTCGGTGGCGAACTTTATCAATTAAAATCAAAGAACTAATGAAGCTAGGTCAGCTGAAATGCTTTTTTATGCGGAAATAAACGCTACAGATATTCGTTTTCTTTTTTTTTCTGCTTTCAGCTCTTTGTGACACTTCTTGGTTCTTCACACGCTAAAATTTCGTCAACTCATTTGGCAATGTCCTCGCTGAGGTAACCGGACAAAAGCTCACCGGACAAAAGCTCACTGGACAGAAGCTCACCGGACAAAAGCTCACCCGTTTTTTTACAAACCCGGACAAAAGCTCACATCTTTTTTTTTTTTTTTGCTGCCCGGGCCAAGCACGGGCTTGGATAACGTGCGGACGCGATGGACATTGTACCATTTTTAGGAGAACTGGTACCCCATCCCATGCAAAGGTGTCGACAGATAAGCCATGACAGGCAGAGAAGCAACGTTCTGGAACCAAAATTTAGTTCGCCGAAACTGAGTGGAGCTGCAGATCAAGCTTGGTTGACTCAAGGTATGTCGAAGCACCCTTGTGCATCGCCCAAAAAACTTCGTGAAACAAAGTTTTTGAACCCTAAAAGGGACCGAAGAAGCGAAGTCGCCCTTCAGTGAACTCGCTTTTTCATTGTCACGCTAAACGCGTACATGAAGATTAGGCACAATGTCTCTTCATTACTAATGCACGGGTTTTCATGGGGTTGAAGGTAATATAGAGTTTTAGTAGATCGTTCCGATACCCCCGATAACGATACTCAACAACGATACGATGCATACGCGAAGGCGGCGGCGGAGTATCGGGTATCGTTATCGTAGTCATCGGAACCATCTACTAAAACTCTCTAATATTTGAAGTGAATGGCTAAGAAAATTAATTATTTCCGTCATTGTGCGTCGTAAAGGTATTTGAATTTTTTAGTGTCGCAGGCACGCACCTAAGTTGTCCGCACTCGTCTTAAGACCAACATTAAATTTTCTCCTGGTGAGCTTTTGTCCGGGTCTGTGAAAAAACGGGTGAGCTTTTGTCCGGTGAGCTTCTGTCCGGTGAGCGTTTGTCCGGTGAGCTTTTGTCCGGGATTCCCTCGCTGAATGCCGCGGCGTAAATCCCCGCCAATTTCACATAAAACGCGCGATGTCCGAAGAAGTGGTCGGTCGGGTCGGGCCACTCGCGCTGGACTGGTTGTGCGTTCTCGTGACGGGCGCTCAATGACACGCGAGCTTATGTCGCTGCGCTCTCGAGTCGCGCGCTCTAACATCGCGGCGCTCTACTGTCGGCGCTTTAATGTCGGCGCTCTTGTGTCGTGCGCTCTCGTGTTGTACAGCCGCAAGAGCCTACACCGCGGAAAGTGCAAGAAGCGCGATCGAGAAGCTTCGACTTCTGCTACGGCTGCGCAAGGGTTCGTGAGCCAGGACGCATTCGAACACCAAGAAGCTCGCACTTGCATCCGCCCTTGTGCAGGAATTTTAAAGTATACGGTGTCTCCCTGCGTTCTTTGCTCTGGCTGAGGACATCTGACCATTCTGCTTTGAACGCTTTCGCAACTTTTTCGTTCCGGAGACCGTGAAAACGCGTATCCCGCCACAAGCTCATTTCATTGGCAGAGCTGCGGCGGAATTTTGTTACCGGCTACTTCTTTTCCCGAGAACGCGTGTTGTTGTCGTCGGGTAATACAAAGAAAGGGGGGGGGGGAGGGGTGGCGATCGAAACGCCCTGACGGTGAGTGTTCACGTTCACTCCAGCTCCGCGGAAAAAGGGTATCCTGGGCCTTTTGGAAGACTTTTATGCGGACAAACGTTCATACGGACAATTTCAAGGGTCGAGGACCTCGAGGACAAGCCGGGACGGACGAACACATGAGCGAATTTTGCCATCGGATGAGGAAACGGCGAGCGACGGAGGATCGCTGACGCTCGCCGGCGCTTCGGGCGTTAAGCGCGAGACACATGCGCGTCAAAACTGTCCGATCCGACGTGCGAACCGCCGGAACGACGTTCGAGGGCGAGGGTTTTCGTCGTACCGGAGCGTCGGACGGGGCCTCCGTCCGGCGCCGGCGTGCGTCCAACTTGCAAGATATCGCCGCACGGCTATCCGATTTTCGGAGGGCCGCAGCCAATGGCAGCACGGATGGCGCGAAGGTCATGTTGTCACGTGACTTTCGGCCCGATCGGGCGAGGAGGCGCTTCGTGGTTCGGGCAGTTCGGGGAAGCGGATCCCCCCCCTCTTTTACAACGCCTACACACACTGTGACACACACATGTGGTGGTGCGCGGTGAAGGAGATGGACGCCATCGAGTTTTCTCGCGCGCACAAAACAAGCTGCTGATCTCGCGCGCCATAGCAAGCCGTCCTTCTGGGACCGGTCGAGGCCGTCGAAACCCGAATGTACTCCGTTTCACCTTACGATGGAGAGCAGCGGACGCCACGAGCCATTCCAATGCCGTGTGAGTGTCACGTGAACTTCGGGAGAGACGTAGCAATGCGCGGTGTGCGTAGTCACGTGATTTGTACGCAGTGCTCGCTTCGCTGGGATGGCTCCTAGGGTCCGCTGCGGTCCATCGCGAATAAGTGATGTTGAGCAGAAAAGTAACCTCACGGAAAATCTCTACACACGCACACTTTAATAGAATGTAATAAAAATAGTATGTTTGTTTTAAAGTCAGAAAAACCAAGAAGGGCGAGGGAAGTATTTTAGTTTTCTAGGCTAGGTGGCGCGAGTTACCGCCCGTCATATATATAGCCACTAGCATTCATCCATCCATTCGGTAGAGGGATACCCGAAACTGGGCGGAGCTGAACGGAGTGACGCAACGACGCGTCGGAAACCATGTGTCGCGAACCGTCCTGTGCGGCGATTCGGAGCAGCCATCTTCCCGACAGTTCGCACGCCGGACCGGACAGTTTTGACGCGCATGTGTTTCGCGCTTTACGCTACTCCGGAAGCGCCGGGGCCGCGGCGCCCGCTACCCCTTCGCCTTCGTCTGCTATGGCGGTGCATCCGAACGAGCATATGATAATGCAAAACGCTGAGTACATAAAACATTTGAAATGGAGGTCACCGAGAGACCTAGGCCGAGTGCATGGCCAAATAAACGGGGACTCAAAAAAAGGCAGGTCACCGCAGAAGGCAAGCCAGGTTAGAAGGAACACAAGGAGAAGAAGCAAGGCGACAGAAAAGGCGTCCACTATCGCGGCGGCTGCGGAGACGGTAACGGCGAACAAGACAACGACACGAGCGGCGTATGGCACCTGCAGGCCCGACACGTGAAACCGAAGCCTGCAAAAATTACTAGACTCGACAGACACGACTTAGCTTGCATTACGATCGCATTACGTCGTCATTAAACCGACATCACTAGTCATAACTACCAATGTCGAGCCCAGGCCACTTTGGAAGGCCATCACAAAAGACTTTATCATGTGGCGAGGGCAACCTTGCGTACGACTACAACGGCGAGAATAATGCCATCGCCATCGCGGTGTATGAACAGAAACAGGCACAAGACATCCTAGGTATCAAGTAAATCTTAATCTCTGAGCGGCACCTGAGCAAGGCGATTTAGGCCAACACGTACAGGTCCGCCACCGCTGACCTACCCAGGAGCGTAATTCACGGCATCGCGCTGGACGTCACCACCGAGAAAGTCGTCAATCACACCGGTGGAGAGTACCACAAGGTGGTCAGAGCGCACACGCTTTAAACTTCGGAGGCCAAGGCATCTCGAGAAGAGTGCGGTACTACGGAAGACACCTCAAGGTTTTCCCGTCCAAACCGACGGAGGTGGCCTTTGCATCGCCACGGCCTCGGACGCAAGGCAACCCTATGCACGTGCGGACAAGGATACAAGCAATGCGTCGAGGGGCACCG
Organism: Ixodes persulcatus; assembly: GCA_013358835.2. Taxonomy (NCBI): domain Eukaryota; kingdom Metazoa; phylum Arthropoda; class Arachnida; order Ixodida; family Ixodidae; genus Ixodes; species Ixodes persulcatus. Next base: position 185,129 of record JABSTQ010010124.1, read on the forward strand.
GGACACCGAATAATGCAGGAAAAAGTAGTGCCCGAACTGCCGAGTAATTAGACACATGGCCCTAAAACACGAAAGCGGACGAACGATAACTCAATAGAGCCGCTGCGGTTTGAGCGGTGGGTTCACCATCAAGAAAGGGACGTACAGGTAGAGGAGAGGGAGGAACAAGAGGACGTCCCTTGGTGCACGCGCCGAAAGGTGATCCCTCGCATCACGTGAGCAACAATTCTCTACTAACAGCAACAACAGAGAACGACAACCGGTAACCGCTTCCACTCGCTATATAAGGAGATCAAAGACGACTTCACGCCATTGAGTGGACCGGAGACTGGGTACACCAGCCAAGAAATCTCGTATCAACTAAACCCTAAAGGCGCAAGACAGTGCAAGATGGAAAATCGATTTGTCAAGATCCTCACCAGACGCTTCAAAAACGACGAAGCCGCGGCAGTTCTCCAAGCCAAGGCCGAATTCGAGAGAATCACCGGACACAAGCGCCAACTCGACTACGAATACAAAATGCGAAAAGGAACAAAGAGCCGACAAACAGAAATGTAAAAATCAAGCCAAGGCCAAGACAGAGGCAGAAACCAGAAGGAAGCGCAAGGAAGCAGAGCGAAAAAAGAAACATCTAGCCGAGCAGCAGCAGCAACGGAAAAGCTACACTCCGATGGTCTTCACGGCGGGCAACAACGAGGCAGTGTCGCAGAAGCTCAAGACGAACCACATCAAAACGAATGGCGAGACCAGTGTGGACTCGACTCAAGTCCTTATGCAGACAATGAAACAACAGCAACATAAACTGAAACGGTAGCAACAGCAGCACACTGAAATGATGCTGCACTTCCAACTGCCCGTTCAGACTCTTGCACGAGACGGCATGGGAATGGCGACAGCGACAGCACCAACCCAACAATAACAGAATGGCAACGGCAGCAGCAAGGACAGTCAAAGAACCATCGACGCGGGCGCCGCGGCGGCGGTGGCAGGACCACCACTATTGCCGAAGCCACGCAGCGCAAAACGAATGGCGACTTTCAACTTACTACAATGGAACAACAGGGGTACAAGGAGCAAAAACGGAACTAAAACTCACACTGAACGATGACTTCCAACGGAGGGACAGCCGTATTAGAGATGCAATATTGCTGGCGAAAACCCACGACAAGGATTTACAACTGAGCGGCTACGTCAAGTACGACCCGCCGAGTATCAAGTACGTGGCACGCGGCAAGACCAATATAATGCCAAATCTTGCGTTCCTCGTTGGATGAGGTCTCCCACAGCCGCAAGTTTACACGACACGTTCATGCAACGATACGCAAGATTTGGTGGCGGGGCCCAGAAATGTCGGACAACGATCGGCGATTCCGGTCTCCGTCTGCTACAGGCCACACATGATCAAAAACCACAATCACGGCTGACTCGAGTACTTTACCAAGAAATAGGAGAACCGTCAGATCTTGATCAGAGGCGATTTTAACGCCGCGAGCAAAGAATAGGGCTACACCCAGTCGACGACCAGAGGCGAAGACTCCTAAACAAAGAGGACGCCAAGACGCGAGTGGCACCAAACGCAAGGCAACACGGCACCACCCAGGACCTGACATGGGAGACGCGCAACCTACGAGCAGAGCGGAACCTCGTCCCGGATACGTGGGACAGCGACTATCACTCGAGCGAGATAGAAGTGAGTGAAGCGGTACTGGCTTCCCGCGGAAACGTAAAGCCAAGACCATCATCTGGGACAACTTTAGAGGGACGATGGAGGATAGTGAGAAGAAGGGCACTGAGGAGCTGACCAGAGCAATGACCGAAGCCGCTGCCAAGGCGACGGTACGCACCACAGTGGACAAAAACGCCCCCACGCCGGAGAGGAGATGGCTGGGGCTGTGGGGATGCAGAGCCAAATGCCTGAGAAGGTATAGACTGCAGCGACGTTGACGCCTCATTAAGAAGGTGAACGGCCTTTCCTAGACAGCCAAGAGGGACGCGGCCAAGCTCGTCAAGACCAGCTGGCTACGCACTTCCGAGTGTTTCAACGAACATATGTCCCTCAGACGCATGTGGAAGGTATGCCACGCCATGATGGGCAAAGGAAAAGACAGCAACACGGAAGCTACCTTGGTACTGGTCACTGACAAGATCGTTCAAGATGTGATCGAAGCGGTCGGGGACGTGTTTTTCCCGCTACCCGTGAAGCGAGCGGACAACAGAGTGCACTAATTAGAACGGAGCAACGAGGATGTCTGGAAAATGGATTTCACCGCCTGAAAACTGGATGCGGCCATCGAAAGGGGCAGCGAGTGGAGAGCGGCAGGCTCTTACGAGGTTAACAATGCCATACTAAAGAACCTCGACGTCGTAAGCAAAAAAAAAATAACCACTGGTACATATCTACCGGATCTGGCGGACCAGAGGCATCACAGACGAATGGAAGCTCTCTTCACTGTTGTCGATCCCGAAACACGGTGAAAAGTTGGACAGCACCCATAACACCGGACCCAATTATCGGACGTTGATCTGGTGGTAGTTAGCAGAAAGAATGGTGCACGCACGAATTGATTGGATCACAGGCGAGAACGAGTTTTACCACCGGCCCAGACCGGCTTTAGAAAGCATCTGAGAACTCAAAATAGCCTGACCCTGCTTCGAGAACACATTCTGGGCACGAACCTGAACGAGGAACTAGCGATGGCTCTACAAAAACAACGATAGATCCTTGTGGCGGCAGACATAAGGAAAGCGTTTGACACGCTAATGCAAGCCACTGTCTTGGACATAATACGCCGACTTAGCGTACGAGGCTCTCAACTTTGCTATGGTCTTCCGGCAAGGCCGGCATTACGTGATCTATTCGGATAAACAATGAAGCAGCAAAAACAGATATGACTTTTGGGTGCTGGCAGGGAGTGGTACTGTCTCCGACACTCTTTACTCTGGTGATGGCACTGCTTCTCTGGGAGCTGAGCCAGATCCCTAATCTGGCGCATACGGTGTACTTCGATGACATCACCATTTGAACGATGGCCTAAGCGACAGACGCCGACCACATTGCGACGGTACAGCGAGCCCTCGACGTCTCAGACGCGTTGCTGTCCCGAGCAGGTATGCGACCATCACTGGTGAAGACAAAATACATGACGTTTGGCCCTGGCTGGGAATTAGTGGACGCCCAACTCAGGTTCAACGGAACGATCACTTTGAAGACGACGCAGCCCACAATCTTTGGCGTGCCACTTCATTCGGGCGTGGACCCGACGCCAATTTTAGTGTCCTGAAAGCAGGGCCTGTCCGTCGTCAGAAGATTTGCCACGAGTGCGGGCAGCATTGTGGAATTGCTGACCAAGACGATAGTCGAGGCCGCCCTTATCTGCAAGGTGGTGACGGCGTGCGATTCTACAAATTCAACTTGGCCCCCGAGACCAAGCTGGAGACACTATTTAACGAGGCAAAGCGTTACATCTCGCGCCCTCCCCACTGCACCCGTTTCAAAGAACTGCGCAAAGCGGTTCCGTTGCCGTCCTTGAACAACCTTTCAAACCAGCAAAAACACAACTTACGAATCAGGCTTACATTCACGAAACAAGGATGACCCTACCGAAAGAAACAGTATTGTCTACAATCTGGATTTCAGGTTTCCAGCAAGAAATTCAGTTAGATTTTCTGTTCCGTAATCCAGTTTCTACTGTTTTTTTGGGTAAGGGAGCCCTCGCGAAACAGCTCCGATGGGTGTCGGATGGGTCGGCACAGATTCCAGAGCAGATTCTGCCGTGAGAGAAAAAAAAAACTATCACACCAAACAAGCCGCATCTATGCAGAAAGAACGCGGCGCAGCACCACGAAAGACGGAAGTACGCTGATAAGCACCGTAAAGAAGCAGCTGACTGTCGTGAGGGGACGCGCTGCTACTACGTCGACGCGTCATCTTCCGAAGAAACCGTCAGGACGGCGACTGCGTAGCACTCGCGCCACACCACCAGAAAAAAATACGCAGGTGCTATTTGCAGATCGGCGTACGAAGCATAGACGCTGCCGTCCTGGAGGCCATTTGAGACGCGAGCGAGACGGAAATGGGAGATGGCGACCAGAAAGTGGACATCACCTCGACCGCTACAAATCTTTACCGACTGGCAAGTGACAATACGTCCCTGTGTCATATCACCCTTAGCCACTCTTTCAAACCATTGGGGGTCATGGAGAGAGGTAAGGTGGCGGCTGAGAAGGCCGCAAGACGCAAAACTAGACGAGGCCGGCAAACCATTCGAAGAAAGCATTTCCCTAAAGGGCAGCGGATCGCACCGACACCAGACGGTCAGACCGTGGAGGCTATATGCTAGAGTGACAATTGCACCAGCCCGTCTCCTGAAATTGAAAGACCATAAACGGTTCAGGACCGACCCGAAAAATTTTGATCCTCAACCAAAAATAATGCATCTATTGCTGAAATTGCTCAAAATTCGATGAAGAATGGAAAGATGCTAGAGAAACGTTGGAGCCACAAGACAGGCCCTACACCTAGAGGCATGGTGTAGGCCGGTCGGCAAAGACGCAAGACGGAACATTCTGGGCAGCTTACTCCTGTTCCTCGGAGTAGCTGCCCTAGAGATTCACATCTAACGGTGTGCATGCAAGGACTCCGCCACTCTCTTCTTCTCCCTTCTCGTAAGCGCCATAACCCCCCCTCCTGTCTTGTAAATTCCCACTATCCCTTTACTGACTGTGTTAACCGTCAAAAGTAGATTGCCCCTCTTCCCACCCATCCCTCGGTCTGGTGACAATCGCCATTGGTTCTGACTATCAGCAGCTATACAACGTATTCTCACTCATTCAATACAAAGAATCGCATCAACCTAAACAAAATGACATTGAAGCATCCTATTCTATAGCTTCCGTCAGAGGGCACACTTTTGAAAGGGCTTTATTAGCTTTCCTCAGATTTCGCGCCTCCTGACCGGGATTCGAACCCGCCACATGGGGATGCGTTGACCGGCACTTTACCTTTTTCCACCGAGGCTGCTAGGGTAATCGAAAAAGACGCCCTAGAGTTCCACTCTTGTCATTACATATTGTAGGCAATGCCAACAGCAGCCTGGACAGTCGCTGCTTTCTCAAGGCACGCCCTCGTCCCTGTTCCTGGAGGGATAAGCTGTTCCACTTCTACTGGGACGGTGCCGCATGCAGGCCCTGGGACTCGGCCGTCTGTCCCCAAGGAGCGTACGGGGACCCTGACACCTGCTCCGCAAACTGTCCCTAGCGCCGATGGCACTTCATTTTAAGAACTGCAACGTATATGTTTCAATTAGTATGTAAAGGGCAGGCAATTTAATATAGGTGTATAATTGTGACGTTCAGTATAATACTCGAATTGACTGAAGTGTGTGCCATTATCAGATTGTAGGGGTTATTAGAAATATAATTTCCGACACCATTCATTCACATACCATGCATCGTCGCTACATATGTTGTTGCAACAATAAACGTTTATCAAGTGCTGATCTGCCTGGTTACAACAAAAAACTTTTATAAAGTGTTGATAAGACGAATGTTTTGTATTGCAATAAAAAGCCTATAAAAGTTTCAATAGAAAATGCTCTGCTTCCCGCTTCCATTTTCAGTCCATCTATCTCATATAATTTGTTACCGCGGCCTTCTTGCGCTGAAAGGAGCGCGGACGAAAGCTCTACGTTTCTTAGTAGTACGAAAGCTCACGAGCTAAAAGGAATTTGCTCTTATTCTTCTTGACTGGTTTACGATTTTATGTTAGTGGGGACCCACAAGTCTGGCAAGAATAAGCGAGATTCTGCCTTAATCTCAAGGTTCTTAGAAAATGCGTGCAACGCAGAAACAATGTGAGATCTCGCAGAAGTCCATTCTGAAGGCAGTGACAACTGTGGGGTAAGGAGCATAGGATGGAACAATTTAAGCAGCGAGTGATGCTCGCGTGCAAGTACACGTCTTAACAGGAATAGACTACAAGGGGTAGAATGCGAGCAGTCACGCTTCATTTCTGTTCAGTGCAAATTCCACCAAAGTTCCCCCTTTCTCGCCAACCACCTTCTCGAACATACTCAATACCCCTCAGGAAGTTTTCACCCACCGAGACAGCTTTAAACCGGGTGAACGCCGCAATTCGAACGCGGCCACGTCAACGACGTTAACCTCGAGCGCGGCTGACGCCGCCACTCTACTGCCACGTCCGAGGCCGTTTCTAAACCGGTCCTACATCCATCCGACCTCGTAACTCTACAAACCCCTCGGACACCAACCCCGGCACCTCAAAACGACCACCCAGGTCAGTCAATCACCCCTCAGGATCGGTTACACTTACCACGCCGCAACTCGAGAGCCCCGCATCCTCCGCCCCACTAACCGCGCAAGCATGACGAGCAAGCCCCAACACCGCAAAGCTTATTTCGCTACGCACCTGACCCTAGTTTCTAAACATGACCAGAGAAAGCGACCTCACACTGAAACACACCGGAAGAAGACGTGGAGTTAAACAATAACTTAAAAAAAAAATAACTGGTGTGAAACGTGGCAGATGATGTTAATCCTGAAAAAATTGCTTTTATGACAATAACTAGAAAGAAAAATATTTTAAATTATGACTATAGCATAAATAATCAAAACCTCTTTAGAGTGGCGGACTATTAGTATCTAGGATTGAAATTTACCTCTGACCTACGATGGAGTATACACACTGACAATTTGTGCGTCAAAGCTAATAGAGCACTATGGAGCCCCAGACAAAACCTCTCTAGCGCTACATCCGAAATAAAAGCTCTTTCATACAAGACCCTATAAGACCTAATATTGAGTATGCAAAAATCGTTTGGGACCCACATACCTTCACTAAATTGTGCTAAATTAGACAAAAATCAGCGACTAGCATCCAGATTCATATTTGACAAATAAAGTCGTGCTTATTCTCCCACTCAACTATGTGAACTCGCAAAGCTCCCAACTTTTGAATCTAGAACAAATATGACCGCATGAAAGTTTTTTTCCAGATTATTTATAATCAAGAAAAAATAAATTATTCAGACTACTTCAAGATTCGCTCTAATGAATCATCAAGGCACCGCCACACCTTGTACATTCCAAGTACGTCTGTTCAAAATGATTGTTTTCAATTCATTTTTTTCCCCAGAGCCATAAACGAATGGAACATTCTACCGAATGCCGCTGTTTCATTAGCGTCACTAAGTTCATTACTTAAAAATATTGAAACGACTGTTTTCTCTGCCACTGATTACATTTAATATTATTTAACTACACTTAGTATCATATCAACTTCTGGAGATGTGTTCCTTTAATTCTTCCTGATCTTTGAGTGATGTATATTTAGAGTGTAATTTGTGTATACTTGCTTTTGTATCTTGTTCCGTATTCTGACAATATTGTATTTGTTACGGGAAAATTCTTATTTATTTATTTATTTCAAAATACTGCGACCTTAAGAAAGGTCATTGCAGGAGTGGGAATAACATATACATTGCCCTTAAACACACACACAGAGGGCGTCATAGGGAATGCAACACACCCTAAAAAGACACAGCAATAAGTAAAATAGACGGGTTATAAATAGTATGCACTCCCTAGTATGCACAAAACAACCTACAGTGCATCCGAAAATTTATCAAAATCAAGTGAACGAGTCGCACCATCAATGCTGTTCCAGTTTTCAATAGTTCTAGGAGAGAAAGAGAATTTAAAACAATTAAGGTGACATTGATGTGGTACAATGTTTTAGGGGCGAGAATTACGAGTACGTGATTGTGTAGTATAATTCATATAACTATTACGGGCAAGTACACTGTTATTATGAGCTATTTTATGTAGGAGCTTAAGACGTTCAACTTTGCGTCTAGAAGCCAAATACTCTAGTCCTGCTTCAAGCATGGATGAAGGGGGGGAAAACTTGCGGTCATAGCGGTTACAAATAAATCTGATAGCCTTAGTCTGTATTCTGTCAAGCAGCCTAATGTCCCCTTAAAATGCGGGTTCCAGACTACACAACCATATTCCCAAATAGGTCTAATTAAGGTCTTATAAGCGGTTATTTTAACTTCTTTGGTTGAAGATTTCAAAGTTCTTTTAACATATCCCAGTTTTTGTAGGGCGCGAGAACAAATTGAACTAATGTGACTGTCCCATTTAAGCGATGCGGTAAATAAAATACCTAAGTACTTATATTCATAAACCTGACGCAGGATCACATTGCCAGTGCCATAACTGAAAACAGACGCCATCTTTTTGTTGGTGAATGACATAAACACAGTTTTATCGAAGTTAATCTCCATCTTCCACTTCATGCTCCAACTAAGAAATTGTGAGAATGAATTATTTAGTATGTTTTGATCGTGTGCTCAATTGACCTCATTATATAAAACACAATCATCGGCGCAAAGGCGAATTTTGACTGGAAGATGGTTCACGACATCATTAATGTAGAGTAGAAATAAGAGGGGTCCTAAGACGGATCATTGTGGGACTCAGGAACTAACCAGGACGTTGCTAGAATAAATATTATTATAGGAGACGAACTGAGATCGATCTTTCGAATAATCAGCAATCCAATTGATTCGTGATTCGTTTTTAATTGTCTGCAGTTTTTGAAGTAGCTTAGAATGTGGCGCTTTGTCGGAGGCTTTAGAGTAATCAATAATAATAGTGTCTAGTTGTCTTCTTGTATCTAAAGAAAAAGCAATGTCATGAGTGAACTCAAGAAGCTGGGTAGAGGTAGAGTAGCCACGGCGAAAACCATGCTGTTGTGGGCAGAGAATTGAATTAGCCTATAGGTACTCAGATATATGTTTATGGACTATATGTTCACGCGGTTTGCAGGAAGACGAAGTTAGTGAAATTGGTCTAAAGTTCGCAACCACCTGCTTGCTACCCGATTTGAATAACGGGATTATTTTAGCTGACTTCCATAGCCGTTGTATTTTTGCAGTGATGATTGATTTCTCAAAAATAACAGACACGTATTTGGACGTCCAAAGTGAATAGCAGCGGAGAAAAAAATTGGAAATCCCGTCAGGCCCGGGCGTTTTGCAATCCATTTTTAGAAGTAGATTAAGAATACCAGATGTACTTCTCTCAATGTCAGATAAGGCTGGGCACGTGCTATTAAAAGTAAAGTGAGAAATATCGCCATTATCATGACTAAAAATTGATCTAAAGTAGTCGTTGAAACAGTTGGCAATCACTGCTCGGTTCGTTATCGCATTCACCCTCGATAATAAAACTTTGGAATTTGTCAGATTTTGGAAGGATAGACTTCCAGAATTTGGCAGGATTTTATGTCATAAATTCAGAGAGGGTTACGTTAAAATATTTCGTTTTAGCTGCCAACGTCTTTTCTTTCAAAGTGGTTTTTAGATTTTCAAACAGAGCTTTGTCAGCAGGGCTGCATTCTGTCTCGACGAGCGTTTTCTTTTTACTCTCCCCATTAACTGCAAGACATCTCTCGTAATCCAAGGCTGTGCCGGATTTTTCTTCTTTTTTAAAACGGGAAAAAATTGCTTATACATTTATCTAAAAGAGAATTAAAATAATTAAGCAGTGTGTTAACATCAGAGTCCGCACTGATAGCATAAAAATAATCAAAACAAAAACTTAGCTCATCAATTATAGATGCATCGTCAGCCCTGTTGAGACGAGGACCGTGACGATTTCAGGACTCACATGATTGATATGAAAATTGAGCGAAGCTAAAACTGCTTTATGATCCGAAATTCCCTCAATTACTTCGCAATCTTATACCAATTGTGTAACACCATGACTAAGAAAAACAAGATCGATGATAGAATTGTCTCTGGTATGCGTCTTTACAATCTGATCTAGATCAAATGACACAGTCATGTCTACAAGAGCATCACAGATGGCCCGTTCTAGGGAACCAACCTGGCGCATTGAAATCACCCAGTAATACGAGTTTGGAATTAGCTAGATTATATTTTTGTATGTAATTATAAACGTCTTCGATAACTTGCAGGGAAGAGCCAGGAGTTCTATATACAGCACCGATAAGAAGAACGAACTTAGCTAGCCGCACTTTACACCACAAGGACTCAGTGTTAGCGAAGTTCGGAAGAACAAAATAGTTAAGACCAGTTTAAAAAAAAAAATGGCGGTGGCTTAGCTCGGCTATGCCAGGATATACGTAGCGTGAGCTTATGCGCACAAAATGAGAGGCGCTATCAAGCGGCTCCGGTGCAGCGTCAGACTTGGCTACTGCGCAACGGAGGCGCGCAGCTGGGCACGCGGCGGCGCCAGTGTGTCTGCCGCGGCTTCGACGTCACTCCTCTGGAATGCGCAGACCGGCAAGGCGGGCGCGGCGGCGGCGCCTCGGCGCGGCGGCGGCGGCAGCGCGCGGCGGCGGCGGCGGCGGCAGGGCGCGGGGACGGCGGCGGCGGCGGCGGAGCTGCCGACGCCGCCGCCGCGCGCTGCGCATAATGAGTACGGCGCACGGCGCCGCGCGCTCCGCATAATGAGCACGCATATTAAGCGCGCGGCGCCGGCGGCTCCGCCGCCACCGCCGCCACGCGTTTTTTTTTTTTATAATGAGCACGGCTCGCATAATGAGCACGGCTCATTATGCGAGCCACGGGAAACTGCTTAACCTCGGCCAGTGTAGCTCACTCTACAATAACGCAACCCCACCGGCTCTAGATTATCTATCATTGCGTACCACACTGTAATTAGGAGGGCTGAATTCACAGTCAAGAATACTATCATGTAACCAAGTTTCGGTAACGCATATTACGTGCGGTGAGTATGAAGATACAAGGCACGAAAACGTGGTTGCTTTTGGAGAAAGGCTTCTAGCATTGATGTTTAATACAGAAAACGATTTATTCGCTACGTGTCAATTCGCATGTTCGGGCTGGACCGGGTGAGTTACTTCCACAAGTTTGTTATTAGTAGCATCCCATGAGTACCGGACGTTATCAACAAGGGTATGGTCGTAACGCAGGCTAACCCTAGCTCCGTTCCCTCTAAGCGCGGCGGTGCCGGACCAAAGCTCTTTTCGAATCTTTCGAATCCGTGGCGAGAAATCATCGGTGACAAATATCCGAGTGCCTTTACGTTTGTGAGCGTTTTTGAGGAATTGCATTTTGTCTCGAAAATCAATCAACATAAATATTACTGGTCTGATCCTGCCCTCGCTACCTAAACCAAGCCGATGACAGCGTTCTATGCCATCAGAATGGACCGACAGTTTTGACGAGAGCAGTGTAGATGCGCTATCAAGTAAAGACGCAGGGGATTCGTTGTCGGGTTCTAGTAAGCCATACACCACTAAGTAATTCCTACGAGAACGATTTTTTAAGTCATCATTCTTATCTACAAGTTGGGAGACAGTTATCTCGAGAGCAGCACTTTTTTCTTCTAGACGTTTAACTCGCATAGCAAGACCAGATATCTGGGACACACTTGAATCGATTGCAACAAGTCGGGATTCAAAGCCCGCAAATTTCGCATCCAGAGCCTCTTCTGTGTTCTTTATAGAAGAGACGTCTTCAGCAATTTGTGTTTGCCCAGCTAGAATTTGCTGAAGGGGAATCTGGGTCTCAGGGCCAGGGTTAGACTTGATATCACCACAGCGCAACAGTATAGACAAACAAATTCTGTACCATGACAGCACGGCAGAAAAAGCAGAAAAAATGCTACCCAGTGGGCCCGGTAGCAGCTGCACGTATGTGTTTATTATGTATTTTTAATTCACCCTGTAAGAGCCCTGTATGGGCTGACAGTATTAATAAATAATTAATTAATTAATGAAACCCACTGCAAAAAACGTATCCGCTAAGCATAACGCGCCGCACATGGTGTCCGCCATTTCTCGCGGCATGCAGCTGCACACTTCCTGAAGCGCCCGTGACCCCTCATCTGACACAATAAACAAAGGACCCTGGGCTTTGAAAAAAGGTCATCATCACAGGAAACCAACTCCCCTTAAGCAAACAACGGCCTTACGTCGCAAACGCAGAACTGTCATTCTGGAGCCCAGAAGCAACGTTTCTTATGCCCCCCTGCCGACCTAACTAATTATGACGAGGCTGCCCCAAGCCAAAATAGGGTATCCAGTCCCTAATAACAACTCGGTACGACAACAAACACTGCACAACACCATCCCCATAGACCTGTATGAAGACATGTTGGTGCCTCTTTTCCTGTGCATTGGTGAATTTCGCACGCCGACCATACCATTCCTGGCGTACGAAGCCATCGTGAAGAAATCCAAATCGTGGGATTATTCACGACGTTGATTACGAAGAGACCGGTGAAAAGCTACCACCACTGCTGCACTCCAACACCCATCGAACTCTCACCACCGTCCCATTGACATGGAGTCTCGGACAGCAGTGCTCACCTTTGCGGGCAACCGCGTACCCCGCACTATCGCCTACTGCAATGTCCTCCAGCAGGTCAAAAAATATCATCATAAGACCGTTACATGCCCCCACTGCCATACAATGGGCCACAAAGCAGACATATGTCCTTCACCACTACAGTCCCAATGTGACCAATGTGGCCAACACCGGCCAACCGCGAAAACAGATGACCAAGTGGATGACGACAGAACACCCCCAGCCTGTCCCAATGCCAAACCGGAGTGCAAAAACTGCCGAGGCTCATACGTGGCCACTGACACACACTGCCCAAAGCACATACGGTCCAGCTTTGCCTTGCGTCAAAAGGTTCGCAACACACCACCTTCACCTGGCAAAAAGCTTTAAATAGCAGACCTTCCCCCAACACACCAGCAGCTCGCTGGCCAGCAGGCCCTAGCAGCCGCCGGTAGCGCCACTCGCGCAAAACATTCTACACTCAGCTCCCGGATCAAGGCCCTGCACATCAACAGTGGTGCCCGATTAAATTCAACGACGCCAGAATAACCGCAAGGGTCGCAAGAAACAACCGTCAGCGGAGACTGCGGATTCAGGTAGTAATGAAGCCATACTTTGCACCATCGGACAGTCAACGGAAAACCTCATCCCGACCCTACCTCCACCACCGCACTCGCTGCCATTTAACTATGGCCACCCACAACGGGCTCCTTGAATACGGACACCCTAGTTTAGGCCATCCGCCAGAATCTCCGACGTATCCAAGCGCCCCCACCATATTCCGTTAAACCTTAAGCTGAAACTGGCCTTTGAAACATTAACTCGTTATCGTCTTCACTGTGTGGGGGTTGTGGAGGAAGGACGAAGTCCCGCTACAGAATTCTGAGTGAGGACAGGAACAACATGCGTTCTTTCAATCGAGAACGCTTCCACTTGCGTATATTTTCCAAATTTAGCTGAATTTTATAATTGCAATATTAAACTGCGGCCGCGCAATGTGAATAAAATCTCCTGGGTGCTTGTTTTGCACTTGACTGACCACCAGTTTTCGTTTCTACATTTCCTGAGGTGTCTCTATAGTCGTTCCTAAGTTTGATTACTTCTCCTCGACTACTAAGATCCTTTCTTTGTACTCGAAAAAGTAAAGGTACAAAAATATGTGACGTAAAGGGTCCAATTTTCCTCTTTGCTAAAAGAACGCATTAAAATGTGATGTTGCAGGCGTATTCTACATAAATAAAACGTAAAGAGGCCACCTAGCTCGATATTTGTGCGTCAAATGTGCACGCAGTTGTGTTATGTTATGCCGCGGCAGTTTTCTCTAGGACGACTCTGTCTTCAGATAAGAACGGCCGACCGTGTCCGGTGACAGTTTTTAATTTTGACCAGAAAAATGCATCTTGCTGCCTCAATGCCCAGAAAAACGGAACCGGTCTTTGTTTTAGGAAAAAAACAAAGTTGCCTTCAAGAAAGAAAGTCAGAAACACCTGCTCAATCTGAAGCGTTGTCTGTGGATTTCGAAAAATTGGCATTTCAGGCAGCTCTCCCCCAAAATGTGTTGTGGCTACTGGCCCGTATGAGGATGGTTGACACAAATTATTTATCACGACATATCGACGTCGTTATTTTGAAATAAAAAATCGCATAGACGGCACATTGCGCAATACTGCCTAAGTTATATTTTTCTTCCTCCGCATTTATTCAAGCCAGGATTTTCAAACTTTGCGTGTAACAATGCGTTTGAATAAAGGATTTCGTCTTGGTTGGTGAATGTCATTTATGCTGACATACATCATGATAAGCTACGATATGGAACTGCGGAAATGAAAAAAAAAAAAAAGAATTCTTATTACTGCACAAAACCTCCCTTCGCAAGATTATGAATTAAATTTGCCGAACAAATTACACATGGGGAATTAAATCCCCATGTATCGATTTAAGTTACCTTTGTACGAACGAGTTTGTTATTTAGCACGGCATACTTATATCTAATTTTTCGGAATTTATACGTTCGGCATTCGTCATTTGATCACTTGGCGTTTTGGAGTTCACGCCTCTGTATTGTTCCAAACTAACATCCGCAAGGTGGCTCGTAATGAAAAAGAAAACAGCAAAACACACCTAAAATGCTTTCCTAAGTCATTGCCTTGTGTAAGTACTAGGACAACACTGACATAATGTCAGTGTTGTCCGATTACCTCATCTTGCGAGACGTTTGCTCTTAGAATCTCAATAATTGGCATACTTTTCTAACACACGCAGCACACGCACACCTCAAAAGAGCGGGGGAAAATGAAAAAAAAAATGGACAAGCAAAAAAAAAAAAAACACACACGGCACGGGGTAGATAGTTTTACCCGCACTGTGTCGCCCGTTGGCGATGACATAAAACGCCAACACTACAAATGGACACAGATGTGCGCTTTTCAACGCCGCTCTTACCTCCGCGGATTTTACCTTTTGTCGCGGAGGCATGCGGTTTAGAGGAGCTCCTTTTAGCGAACACCGTTTTATCGAAATAAGTTTATACAATCGCAGTTTAGAGAAAATGGCGGCAGCCGGCGCGCCGTTTCCGATATCCCTCTGATTCATTACCCTAGATTGCCGAACCCTTGACGGTGAACCAGGCACGTATCCAGGGGGGGGGGGGGGGGGGGCCGGGCCCCATGGCCCCCCCCCCTCATGCAGCATTTTGTCATGGGCGCCCCCCCCCCCCCCCCCCGAAACAAAATCCTGGCTACGTGCCTGCGGTGAACCCCTAGTACTGCACGCTCAAGCTTGAGATTATATTAAATTTACCCCGAGCGACAGTGAGGGGCAACCGCGCCAAGATTGGAAGCCTAGCTTGCCGCCGTCTACAAACAGCAGTTCTCAAACGGAGGCTTCGATAAACCGCACCCCTTTCGCTAAAATGAGCCTCGATATAACGGCGTTCGATCAACCGTGGTAAATGCGCTTTGTCGCTGTTATACTTCGTTTCACCTTATGTGCGAGCGAAGGCAAAACTGGAAGCGCGAGCACGGAAGCTCCGTGCGTTCAGGCTTTGCTCGAGCGCGCGAGCTGGGGAGAAAGGGTTTACTACAGTTTAGAGAATGCCAGTTCATCGAAGCACATTTTAGAGAATGGGCACGTTTTATCGAAGCACGGTTTAGAGAAAGCAGAGCCTCAGTTTAGAGAAACACCGTTTATCGAAAAGGGGACGCTTTTTAAAAGAGGCTTTCCTACTTCTCGCGTGTATCACTGGTCCGCGTGTTAAGCCATGCCCCCCGCTGCGGTCCCGCCGCTTCGCGGCGGCAGTCTGCGGCGGCTCATTACAAAAATGTTAACTCACCTGATTTACCCGTACACGCCGCTTCGCGGCGGCCGAATTCGCTAAAAGGAGGCTCATCGCCATTTTCTCTAAACTGGGTTCTCTATAAAGGCATTCGATAAACCGGGGTCGGTAAAACGGCGTTCGCTAAAACGAGCTTCTCTAAACCGAATGCCTCCGGGGGAGAAATGCAAAAAGCGCTGGTCTCGCGCTTCTAGCTTTGGCTTCGCTCGCAGATAAAGTGAAACGAAGTATAGTACCAAACCGACCGCTCTCGCGCAGCGAAATATTTTACTTTGTATATTTCACTTTTTTTTATCATCTGGTTAACTTGATCGGTTCACTGAGTTGGAAGTCTTGCGAGTCTGTAAGTTGTCAAGCCCATTCATTTGCGGGTGCAAATGCCGCGATCGGCAGGTTGCGCGAATTTGGTTTCGCCTTCCTCCCCTCCAACTTTGCGTGAACTCGTCCTTCCGGGGCCCGCTCTTCAACAGAGACGTCTGCGCTCAAGTTCAAAGTCTCCTGCCTCCTTTTTCTCAGTTGGAGACGCGCGCGTCTGTCTCCTTTTGTTTTTCTTCGCTTTCAGCGCCCGCAAAGTCCCTCTGGAAGGCGGCACAGGGCAGCGTTGGACCGCGTGCGCAAAGTAAGAACAGAAGGAAATACCTCGCGCGGAGTTCGCGCGGGTTCTGGCTCTTTCGTTTGTTTGGGGTTAGTTTTTGTTTGGGTTAGTTTTCACGGTGTTCATTCCGTAGCGTTGTTGAATGCTAGACGATTCAAAACAAGTAAAACACGTACGAATAAGCGCTCCGCCACAATTTTCTTCTCCGGTGAAGACCATCTGCACGTTCCTGTAAAAATGACTTAGGAGCTACTTTTTGGCAGGGGGCCTTCATGTTCGCTTTGCTTGGGGTGATGACATCTGGCAATTTTGTTTCGAACTGTTATTTTTATTTTTTTTTCTAAAGCGCGTGAAAGAGCGTGTCTCTGCACGCGCTCGTGGCGCTGACTGTGCTACGGTCACATTTCGTTTCCTGCGATTTCTTTGTGTTTTCCCTGTGAGCGCGTGCTGTCGGCATCGGGTACTACAAACGATGGCATCACCCTAAACAGAAGGACATTGAGGCACTCTACTTTTCGGTAGTCTATACTTGGTCTCACCTTAGTATGGACTATTGTTAGCCGCGCGTGCTAAAAGCGCGAGCTAGTTGCTTCCAATGAAGCCTCGGCGGCTGCACGAGCGCTCGCGCAGCGAGTGCTTCAGACAAGGCAGTCAAGGCTAGCCGCTCGCGCTAGCACAGCATCTGCGGTTAGTCCATGCTAAGGTGAGACGAAGTATAGTGGCCTGCACTACAAACACGGACTGCATGTTTCAGGCAAAAATAAGTCTAGCTAGCCGTTTCTCACTCAGCCCATCCTGGTTCTTTGTTCAGTTCCTTGAGTGCGCTTGAGGTGTATTGCTTTCAAAACACGTGCTCTAGCGTTCGACCCTGGTATAGAGAGAAGTTAGATTTAGCAGATTTTATTGAGGTCCGGACGAAGATGAAAGGCGCAATCTTTGGGAGCAGCCAAGTGAAATGGCTTTGCCGCGACCGTTTGTTTTTAGATGAGGGCATACAAATGCGCACCTTTAGCTTCTCGGGAGCGACGGTTCAGGCTCTCAAGGAGAACGTCGACGGGTTGCCTCTCAAGAAGTTGGATTTTTCGGCAGTCTACATAGGAGGAAACAACCTGCAGAATGGCGACAGGGGGTCAGCGGTGGTGAAAGAAGTTGTGGTAAGAACATGCCAGAATAATGCTTGTAAGCTATGGAGAAAAATATGCTGATTTTCGGAGAAGTGCGGTTTATCGAAGCTCGTTTTAGCGAACGCCGTTTTCGCGACAACAGTAAAGCGGGTTTCACATGCAGCGGTTTTGGCCCTAGAGCGGCGCTCTGCCGTCGCGGCGCTCTGGCCAGCACCAGCGGTTGAGCGGCACGAGCGCCGCGACGGCAGAAATCGCCAAGAGTGTAGTCGACAGTAGACCAGCATATCGCCTGGTTTATATATGTTCGTGATTAATTTTTGTAATTATTTTTGTCATTTTTGCAACTCTTGGACTCGGCAGTATTAGTAGTATTCTCCTTTATTTTCCTTTTCTTTGTCTTCTATTTTCCTTTTTCTATTCATCTCTGTTTTTCTTTTTCTTTTTCTTTCGCCTTTCCTCCCTTTGCCTTGTCTTACCCCTTTTCTTCCTTGGCAACCTATTCCTTGGGGTCGAAGAAGAGGAAGTTTGAAATACCAATCAGTTGATAGTTCAGTGCTGTGTGAGTGTATTTTTCTGTGTGTTTGGATTTTGAGTAACTGTCTACCTGTGCGCTGGTTCATAGCTATGTCTAGAACATCGTCTATATCCAAGATGGTGTCGGCGTCCTTGACGTCGACTTTGGCGTCCAGGACGTTTAAGACGTTGTCCACTCCCTAACGTTGTTTACGTCGTCGCCAACATCGAGGACGTCTAGGATGTCCTCGATGTTGGCGATGTCCGTGTCACTACGTTACCTGGGGGGCTATGTTGCGCTTTTTGGACTCCCAGGAGACTAGGGAGAGGGAAGTGACGTCAACAACGCAGCAAATGCAGATTGGATGTTGATTTTGTTTTCTTCTGTCAACATCCAATCTGCGTTTCTCTAGTCATTGACGTCACTTCCCTCTTCCAAGTCTCCTGGGAGTCCAAAAAGCGCAACATAGCACCCCAGGGGTGCTATGTTGCGCTTTTTGGACTCCCAGGAGACTTGGAAGAGGGAAGTGACGTCAACGACTAGAGAAACGCAGATTGGATGTTGATAGAAGAAAACAAAATCAACATCCAATCTGCATTTGCTGCGTTGTTGACGTCACTTCCCTCTCCCTAGTCTCCTGGGAGTCCAAAAAGCGCAACATAGCCCCCCAGGGGTCTATCTCAGCCTAGTTTTCGTCCAGCCAAAAAATTATTGGAGGGGATTTTTAAAGGGACACTGACAGGGTATTTATGCTCGCCAAGGTTTTTATTTGTATATAACATATGAGAGCCCAACTACCCAGTACACAATGTGCGGCTCGAAATTCGTTGTTTTCCGACCGAAAACCGCCGATCAAGAACTGTCCGGTTTGAGTCGCACTTACTCTCTTATTCCTGGTCACGTGCCGTTTTTTATGGTTTAAACACAACGACCAAAAATAATCAAAGTCGTGGATCATCGAAAGCACACACTCAATATTAAAAATTGAAAAGAAATATGATACCCATTTTTTGTGGCTTCTAAAAGGCCGCAAATATGTTGATTGAAGGAAAACAAACTCCACAGCCACGTGATTTGAGCCTCTTTCTTCCTCTATGTTTGTCCTTCCTCCCCAGTCCAGTTTCGGCTTCGGTTCCGAGCATTGCGTTTTGTTTTTTACTTCATTAAAAATATACGTGACGCTTTAGTAAAATATTTATTCGGTATTCTTCTGACACCATGGAGGAGGAGGAATTCCGTAAGGTAGTAGAGAGGACGGAGTTTGTCAAGCGGGAAAAACGCCGACGATGTCCCGTCCGAAAAACAGAGGGAAACGTAAAGAAGAGCAGAGAAAGGAAACAGGAGATGGGGAAGGAGGAAAGAAGGAAAGAGGAGGAAAGCCGGCAGTCAATGTCAATAATCACTTGTCGCTACACATACACACCCACACACACACACACACACACACGTGCTGTTCTGGAATCGGCTGCTTTTAAAATTGTGCTAAAAGTCCAGAGTCCTTTAAAAAACGCAAAAAAAGGACCTGCATATGTCTACGACGGGCTCGAGAACCCCGTGGAAAAATAATGTCATCAGTTTCCTCCAGTGGAGGACGAAGGTCCTGAAGCTGCTGGGAGAATCTCTGCCTTTGAACGTTGTATTTAGGGCACTCCCAGAGCATGTGGTCGGCGTCTTCTGAGACCTCGCAAGCGTCACATAGAGGCGACTTCCTTTTGCCCCATCGATACAATACTTTTCCGGTTTTCGCACTTCCAGTGCGGAGGCGAAGCAGAACTGTAGCTTCTGCTCGGCTGAGACCGCTTAGGAGGCAAGGTTGATGCCCTGATTCTTCCGCTGGACCCAGTGATGAAATATGTAGGCGAACTTGTCTGTAATAATAAATGCTCAGGAGGTCTCTGTCGCGTGCGGAGAGCACACTTCTGGAGCGTTTCCCTTTTACAATCACTGATCTCGATGACAATGTCCATAGAAAACTGTGATCTGTATTGCGATTACAGAAATCAGTGGTGGGAACGACAGACCCCTTGTGAAAGATTGACCGCCTGCCCACCAATTTTTAAAAGCGTTGCCAAAAACATGGTGCGCATTTTAACACCGAAACTAAACGACATCCTGATAAAAACGGGGTTAGTTCTGAAATCGAACGTGTATTGCAGAGCAGCTAATTTAAAATCACAGGACATCGTGAAGCAAACGGGGTTAGTTTAAAACAAATGAACGTATTTTTGCAAGTAGCTAATTTTAAATCAAAGTCGTGCTCAGTACTTACTATTTGGTAAATGCCTATGTGCCCAATAGACGACATGCAAAACTGATGCACCCCAGATAACACAGTTCCGTCAACGGAACGCTGTCGGATTCGCCGCAGCGCCGGCAGATATGCCATCTGTTGTCGTCTCCGCCCCGCCTTTGCCCTCGTCTTCGTGGATTGATCCTCACGTTCGTGATGCACCAAGTAAACCTTTCTTTTCATTATGATATCAAACCGAGAATAACAAAACAATTGGGGTATGCCTTTCATCGACACTTATGTCGAGTCGATGGGATCGTCATAACGTTGGGGAATGAAGATTACGGAGGCGCCGCTTTTTCTCAACAGTCGAATGGCGACCCTAACCAAATCGACACCACGTAGCAGTGGCACAGAGAAGCACCGCAACAAGGTCGTTTTTGCCGTCTGCTTTCGCTGCTTGGCTCTTTTCGACATAATTGCTTCGCGTGCATTTTTGTTTGTCAAGATCAACAGAAGAATCCCTCTTACGGCGACGACAGGCAAGGAACTCCTCACGGTCATAACAGACTCACAAGCCGCCTGCATGAATTATCAACTAGGCCGAATATCACGATCGGCCCTCAAAACGATAGCAAAAATCAAAGATCCCCCCGAAATAGACATAGTCTGGACCCCAGGACACGAAACCCTAGCGGGTAATCTAGCGGCGCATGCCGCCGCCCGAGAACACTCTCTCCGGGCTGCCTCGCTTGGCGACCGCACTCCAGCGGATACAGACGAGGGCATTCCAAAAAGATACACCGACATTCTAGCGCATTACAGACTAGGAAGAAGAACCTACCCTCCCCCACACCCCACAATATCCAGAGAGGATGCCGTGACACTTGGACAGCTACAAACAAACACTTTCCCGCCCGGCATATTATTTCACGAAATGTACCCAACTCAATATAGATACGACTGTAAAAACTGTCAAGTGCCTAACACTCTCTACCATAGAGTATGGGAGTGCAAGCACAACACTTCCATACCCCTTATTTTACGACCAACCGCGGAGCAGTGGGAGGGCCAGCTGACCAGTTTAAAACCTGAGGACCAGTCCCGACAGGTGAACAGGGCCGACTGGCAGTGCGGGACAATGGAATCCTGGACTGGGGCAGCCACCTACCTGTGGACGACCCACAAGGTTTCGTCTGCTCAAGTCACAATAAAGTTTATTCCTCCGCCTCCTCTCTTTCCATTTTCTCGATGAAGGTGATTCTTCGAAAGAACTATGTACTGCGTTAAGGGGGATCGGTGGCCGAGTGGGCTAGCGCACACCAGCTCGGAGCACGTGGAGCGAAAGCTCGCGCTGCAGAACCCAGGGATCCTGGGTTCAATCCCCACCCCTGCCCGTTTCGATCTGGATGAGCATCGTACCGGCGTGCGGTCGTGTATCACTACTGCGTGGTGCACGTTAAAGACCCCAGGCTAGCGGTTGTACCGCACTGGCTAAATTGCTTATCTACAGTGGGTAACAATGTCGCCATGTTCTGGCAGACTAAACTCCTGCTGTATAAACAACTAACGACTAATTTGTTTTGTTTTGTACTGCGTTACTCTGCCAAGGTGTAGGTTCCTCAACTCTGTAGCCTCGCGCTGCTGAAGGAATCGCCAGCACGCTTAGGGATGGTTGCCATGCTGGCATCTCGCAATACATGATCCCACAAGCCATTGCGTTTTGGCTTGTTAGCGTTCTGAAAGCTACCCTATCCTTGTCAGTTCAACGCGGAAAAGATACGGTCCTCTCGCTGAGTCCCTCTATATTTATAAGGCCCTTGCAAAACGCATGGCGGATCAGACTACCACATCGGCTATTGTGCACGGAAAACGAACCTTTGTGAATGCAAGTTTATTTAGTGATACGACGTAACAAAACGGGATGTTATTCCGTTCAGGATTATGTACTGAGTCACTCATAGAGCGTCAGCTAACGACGGTATTCCTCGCTGCGTACTTTAGTACCTCCTCATTATACTCAGCTTGGGCACTCTAGTTTGGGTGTAATCTAGTGATATATGAAAGGTTCCACTAAATACCCCGATGTCTTCCTATGCTTCTTGCTTCTTTACTCTCAACCTTGCAAATAGCGACTAGGTCGGGATATGAGCGTGTGGTTCGAGCCCTCGTCGGTCAACAAGGAGTTTAGAAAAAACTCAGAAGCGCGCGAAGAAAAGTGTGATAGTCTGTTCCTATACTGTTCATAGGGTATATACTATAACCTGGAATGAGTACTGTTCCGGTTTTACTGCATAAAAGTCACACTTTTATTGCTATATATTCAGCTTGGAACCAAAACAGAAACGAGGTTAACGCATTTTGTTGTGCATAATAAGAAAACTCGAGAACTGGTCGCAACGAGTAAATATTTCTTTTATCCTTGAGTGCCGGTGACAGGTGATGCAGCATTCGATCTCAAAAAGCGATAGCCAGACACAAACGGTGAAAGAGTGGGAGGCCGGAGAGATGCGCAGGAGAGGAGGTTCTGATAGCGGTCGCGCGCTTGGAATTCTCCGTTTATCTTGCTCAAGGTTGATACGCCACGTGCCGTGAGAATCGGGAACTAAAACAGCGTTTCCCAGAAAGCTGGTCATGGGCTCGATATTTTGTAATTGTATTCCATTACATTTCTCGGGCAACGAGCACAAGTATGTAGAGCTCATATCCCGCATGTGCATCCAACGTTTTACCGGTTCCGTCACATTTGTTTAAAAGGAAGAAGAGGAGGGGGCGATAGTGCAGCTACAATGTACTAGAATACGTGTAGTGTTTATACCGGAGCGGCTCGGCCATGGGGGCTTGCGAGGCTGCGCCTGTAGAGAACAATCGCGGCGCATGCACCCACCAGGGGAGCAGAACGGTGCAGTCCGCAGTGCCACCGCACGTGCGCGTTCGCGCCACGCTCGCGCACAACTGCCACTAGAGCCACTAATAGAGCTGCGCTTAGAGTATCGGCACTCCGTTCCCCGACATTGTTGTGGGCGTCGCCATATTGGGGCTTGTGCAGAGCAGACGCAACTGCAGATCGTCATGATTCAAAAGTGTGACTTCCTCAGCATTCGAATCGGTGTTAGGAAGCTCATGTAATATTGCTTTTCTCTGTTGCGGACTGTTTAAACATTTGTGGAGGACAGAAAAGCGTTTCCTGTGATTTCAGATAAAGCTTCAGATAACTGGCAACCATGATTTTAAGCCACAATATGGCCAAGTGTCGTTACTCTGAAGCGTAGCTTATTTAGTGACACTAACTGCCACCATAATGAATTTACTGCCTGTGCGCTGGTGTCGACACCTGTTGCGAACTACACCACACGCCTCGCGCGCGCCGCTACGGTCCCAACCGCGACCGGCTTTATAGGGGAGACCAGGTCACTCCGTGTTTCCCTATGGGAGCGCGCGGGCCAAGAAATATCATGTGAACGGCTTGGAGAGACCGAGTGTTCCGCTAGGCGCCGCCCTAGCTCAACACCGAAAGCGCGGCGGCCGCTATGGAAAGCAATGGGAAGGTGTGGAAATAACGTTGGTTTCAGATGATTTCTGTCGCATTTAATAGGCAGGCGCTAATGATAGCTCATAGTTTGTATAGAATAGGTTAAAATGAGTCACTATATCCTAGTTTTTTCGAGCAGAGTAGTTAGTATCGTGAGCTAAGCATCAGTACACCCCCAGAACAAAAAGGGTATATTCTTACACCCCTTGTCCCCTATACGACACCCCGAAAGTTCAGTTCGACGTACAGCGCGCTGAGGTTGAACCGTCGTTCCCAACTCTCACAGGCGGCTTGATAGCCGAATGGTAGAACTTATTGAAGTAGCTAATGTGCGTGTTATTGACTACAAAAAAAAGTAATCGGGCTTTTCTCGGTATTACTGCGAAACCTAAGCATTTGTTCTCCGTAGTTTTTGACACGTACTTTAGCTGTTTAGTGAGGCGTATCTCACCGTTCTCAAGCACCTCGTAAGAGTCGAGGCCGTCTGTTCGACGTCAGCGCGCGGTGCGTCGAAATTAAGCTTTGGGTGTCGTATATGGGACAAGGGGTGCAAGAATTTACCCTTTTTTCTGAGAGTGTAGGGTGTACGAGTGTACAGGATGGTGCATCTAGTCCGCCTGCTGGAGCCCACTCCGTGATCTGAATAAAAAATCGAGCTAGATTCTCCGCAGGTGGGCCGTGACGCTCTTGGTGAATGTTCGAAGTGAGACATTGTTGATTGGTAGTGAACTGGTGACTGGAGGGGGATGGGGGGGGGGGGGGGCCTTTAAATTTGCACTGCACGGGGTGCAAAGGAGTTCTAGTGACGAAGCGTACGGGTTAAAAGGAACTGCAGTCCACCAGTGCGAGTACGCCGCAAGGAGGAGGCGAAAGGAAGCGAGGAGTCCTGTAGCAGAAACGTGGCTAGGAGCCGCGTGGTCTCTACTTGACGTCGATGCTGAAGCGGGTTCCTGCCGACTGAACGGAGGAGGTGCAGTGCTCGATAGGATGGTGTTCGGAGGCCAAGTTGGCGCCTCATAATGAGGCAGGAAGCGCGACATTGCACCGACTCGAGGGAGGCAACAAGTTGCCTGGTTGCCATATCCCACACCGAGCAGCGAAACTCCAGGATGGGCAACACCAGTGCTGTGAACAGCAATCTGGGCACGTCGGGCCTGGCTCTTCTTGTGGACCGAATGACGAAGCCAACGAGTCACCTTTCCTCGGACACGGCGTTTGAGACATAGCGATGGAAATCGAAATGCTGGTCGATGATGACACCTAGGACGTGGATATGCGTTGTTCTTGGGATCTCCACTCGGTTTAGGAAAAATGTTGGAGGGGTCGAAGGTTGGCGCGAGGCTGCGATGTGCATGGTAGAGCATTTGGTTTAAGTTTAGGGGAAGTGTGTTACCATTCGACCAGAGAGGAATGCGATCTAGATCAGCTTGTAGCTCTTTACTGAACGTACAATAGCAAAAACGATTAGAAAAGTCCTTAAATTACAGCCGATTATCCTGAAAACGTCGCCAGTCGTGGAGCGGACACACACAGGTACACACGCGAAAGCGTCTGCTAGTGTGGTGAGTTACAGAGCCATAAAACGCGGTGGCGGTTGAGTGAACTAGAGAAAGTACTAAATAAGCAAAAGCAAATGCGGCGCGCTCGCGCTGCCTCGGGTGACCTGGTCGCCATTACCCTGCATCATAGTACACTGCAGGGAGCCTCCAGGTGCGTTTTGCTTAGGGTTATTTGGAGGACGCGATGCCAACAGCGCGCACTCTCGAGAAAAATGCAAAAAAATAGCCGGTCAGAAAGTGCCGCCATAGCACTGTCAACCCCAAGTGCTCGTGCCGGGAGACGCGCTTGCTCGCGCTCCTGAACGAAAAAAAAAACAACGTCAGCAACAAAATAGTAAGATATTATTTCCCTAAGCAAAGCGCCCATGAAGGCACCCTCTGCGTCAGGCAGATGAAATGATTGGGCAGTTACGGAGTTTTTCTTTCGAAAACATTGCATTAAAAACGGTCCTGAAACGGCTTCGTACCTGTATTTATATGCCCTGTCGGTCACTGTTAAGCGTGTTTCACATGCAGCGTTTGCGTGGCCGAAATCGCTGCCGCTAGCAGCGGGCGGCATGGATCGCGAGGTTTCTTTTCACATGAGCGTTTTCTGCCGTTGCGATGGGCAATGTCGCTTGCAGCAAGAGATGCCCACGGTCGGTTACAGCGGCTTCTAAAAACAATTTTAATGCCTTAGTTTTCCGTTTCCACTTTAATTTCACCTTAATAAAACAAAAAGTGTTTAAAATACTAAATAAACCTTCGCCTTATTTGTTTATGATTCTTTCTTTTCAAACTTCGTTGTCGCGGAGGTTTAAACCTCGGATCATCCTCGGCAGCGTCACGGGCAGCGCCTTCCTCGGATGTAAAGACTCCAACTAATATGGCCGACCCGAACCTCCTGGACCCGAACCTCCCGTAGTAGTGCAGTGGTTTCATACCGGTCTTGTCAATCACTTTCACGGCCTCAGTCACTTCTTCCCTGGGTTTCTCTTTGGTCTCGTTGTTCCTAAATTCTTTGAGCTGCGCGTCGCAAAGAACCCGACGCTTCGACACTTCATTGATAAGCAGTTTTATTCGCAACTTTCAACGATGGTGGTACCGCGGTGTGAGAATCGCGCTCCCTAGCTCCTGGATGATCGGCTTCACAATAAAGGCGCTTGCCACCACCTTCCTGACGTGAAAAAATAAGGTAAGGCTCTAATACCTGCTCGTATATAGCAAAACTAGAATTACTCACGCGTCGCGGACCCAGCCCCGTACTGTTGTTCTACGACAATCATCCAGATGACAGCCATTTTGATATAAAGCCCTTCTATCATGGGAAAAGTTGCGCCATTTATTGTTGTAGAAATGATCGAGGCACGTGCCGCGCGCCACTTCTGGGAAATTCATGCAATCTGAAATCTAGCTCAGTGCTGCGCTATGTCGCCATGATCTTCCCAAGGGCTGCACGTTGCACGTGCCTCGTGCATCGACCGAACCTTGCGCTACTTTTAAAACATGAACCGGGGCTTTATTTTGATAGGCACAAGTGCGCCCCTATAGGTCGTGAAAGTTGCGAGTGAACTGGGCGCGATACATTTTGTCTGCCTTTGTGTGACAATCTTCGTTGGAAAAGACACGTCAATGTCGCTCAGCTCTTCTTCTTCTTTGCCTTTTCTCACTAGCGCTCGCACAAGCCGCTTCCAATTAGCGTCTCTTGCACTCGCTACAGTTGGTACTCAGGCGAGGAAAGTAAAAAGGAGCCGCGTAAATCATTGAGAAAACAAATTCCGAGGAAGGGGGCAGCAATCCCCCTCCTCCATAATCTCCTGAACAGTTCAGACGCGACTGTAGAAGCAAAAAAGGTCGATCCGCCGGAAAAAAAAAAAAGAAACCGCCAAACCAGTCGCTCGTGTACTTTTTCTGCTTGCCGTCTGCTTTCAAAAACCGTGAAAACGGTCGCCATCCTATGCGCCAGCTTTCCCGCAATGTTTCTCTTCCTGTCACGTGATTTCCTGCCGCGCTGTGAGTGGCCAGCGCGAAAGCTGCCGCTCTGCCGCGGCGAAAAATTTCCTACCTGGAGGAACCGTGCCGCTCAGCCGCTGCTGCTGGCCAGAGCGCCGCGACGGCAGAAATCGCGCCGCTCTACACTCTTAGAAAAAAGGGGACCAAAAGGAGGTAACAGACCGCCTTTACCACCCTCCTCCCGGCCAGGGGTGAAGCGCTCCGCTTGTTACCTCCTCAGGCGCAGCAAACACGAAGAATGCGGTGCTACCAGTGAAGTTCGCCGCGAAGGGGCACCAAGGCGGCATGTATTACCTCCCAGAGGGTGCACCTGTTTTGCATTGCCGAAGCCTGGGCGCTGCGATTGGCTGTGGGAAGGCGCAAAACGAGTTCGCTATTGGTCTCCTCGTATGACACGTGATTATTCGCGCATGCGTGGGAGAGCGCCTGCCCGGCCGAAGAGTGTCCGCGCCTTCCCCGCCGACGCGCCCGTCATGACGGCATAACGGTGTTTTCTTCTCGAACGTTCGACAGAGGCGGTCCCGGTGCAGGAACGTCTTTATTGTTCTGTTCGGCTCAGTCTCTTCTTACGAGGTCACCGAGAGCGCTGCATTGACTTCAGTCGAAGATCCAAGTCGTGTGCACCGTATGCAGGTAAGGAAATGTTCTGCGCGGTCGGCAGTTGGCGTCGGTTATGACCGCCCGGGAAGGCGACCCCCGTCTTCCTTAGACAAAGGGTTGGCGGACATGTTGGCACGTTTGAAGGCGTCGAGCC